>SJYT01076176.1:31251-59737 GCA_006410635.1 Cephalophus harveyi
CTGATGCTTTTGAACTGTGGTGTTGGAGAAGACTCTTGAGAGTCCCTTGGACTGCAAGGAGATCCAACCAGTCCATTCTGAAGGAGATCAGCCCTGGGATTTCTTTGGAAGGAATGATGCTCAAGCTGAAACTCCAGTACTTTGGCCACCTCATGCGAAGAGTTGACTCTTTGGAAAAGACTTTGATGTTGGGAGGGATTGGGGGCAGGAGGAGAAGGGGACGACCGAGGATGAGCTGGCTGGATGGCATCACGGACTCGATGGACTTGAATCTGAGTGAACTCCGGGAGTTGGTGATGAACAGGGAGGCCTGGCTTGCTGCGATTCATGGGGTCGCAAAGAATCGGACACGACTGAGCGACTGAACTGAACTGAACTGAGATGAGTGCAATTGTGCGGTAGTTTGAGCATTCTTTTGCATTGCCTTTCTTTGAGATTGGAATGAAAACTGACCTTTTCCAGTCCTGTGGCCACTGCTGAGTTTTCCAAATTTGCTGGCATATTATGTACAGCACTTTCACAGCATCATCTTTCAGGATTTGAAATAGCTCAACTGGAATTCCATCACCTCCACTAGCTTTGTTCATAGTGATGCTTTCTAAGGACTGAGTACCCTTGAGGATTGACTGGTTGGATCTCCTTGCAGTCCAAGGGACCCTCAAGAGTCTTCTCCAACACCACAGTTCAAAAGCATCAATTCTTCAATGCTCAGCTTTCTTTATGGTCCAGAAAAACCATAGCTTTGACTAGATGGAACTTTGTCAGCAAAGTAATGTCTTTGCTTTTTAATATGCTGTCTAGGTTGGTCATAGCTTTTCTTCCAAGGAGCAAGCATCTTTTAATTTCATGTCTGCAGTAATCATCTGCGGTGATTTTGGTGCTCCCCAAAATAAAGTCTGTCACTCTTTCCATTGTTTCCCCATCTATTTCCCATGAAGTGATGAGACCAGATGCCATGATCTTCGTTTTCTGAATGTTGAGTTTTAAGCCAACTTTTTCATTCTCCTCTTTCATGTTCATCAGGAGGCTTTTTAGTTCCTTTTTGCTTTCTGCCATAAGGGTAGTGTCGTCTGCATATCTGAGGTTATTGATATTTCTCCTGGCAATCTTGATTCCAGCCTGTGCTTCATCGAACCTGGCATTTCACATGATGTGCTCTCTATATATAAGCACAGTGACAATATACAGCCCCGACATACACCTTTCCTGATTTGGAACCAGTCTGTTGTTCCATGTCCAATTCTAACTATTGCTTCTTGACTTGCATACAGATTTCTCAGTAGGCCAATTTGAGGACCCAAAAATGTAGCTGAGGGTAAATACTTTTAAGTCTGCATGGCCCTTCCATGGAAAGGCCATAACTCCCCAGTAGAGACTGGGTTGCGGGTGGATATCCTTGGCTGGGCTACTTACTGGGTGGGACTTAGTCAAGACTTGAGGATCTGCAGAACCTAGGAAAACTTGGGAAAAACTGAGTCAGCTGGAGTCTTAGTCAATAACTTCTCCAGTAAACTCAACACAGTCACCAGAAAAAGCATAAAACTCTTTCTTCCCCTCTGCCATAAAGATGAATGAGCTATCTTCTATATCTAGATACTATGTTGGTTGAGGAAGACTACTTTATAACCTTGAGTTTGGTGGAATAAATTTGGGTTTTTAAGTAAAAAGACACTTTTTTTTTTTTTTCATTTTCACTAAGATCTTTCTGGTGGCTCAGAGGTTAAAGCGTCTGCCTCCAATGCGGGAGACCCGGGTTCGATCCCTGGGTCAGGAAGATCCCCTGGAGAAGGAAATGGCAATCCACTCCAGTATTCTTGCCTAGAGAATCCCATGGGCGGAGAAGCCTAATAGGTTACAGTCCACGGGGTCGCAAAGAGTCGGACACGACTGAGCGACTTCACCTCACCTCACCTCAAGATCTTTATTAAACAGTGTATTCACCATCTTGTTCCACTATCTTCTGCCATTTTCCAAGCAACTTCATAATTTCATCTTCCCCCAAATTTTTATCTTCTTGAGGAAAGAACAGTTCCATGTATCTTTTATACTTGTTCAAGGAATGGAAATTTTTCCATTAAGAGTGTTTTGTAAAAACAAATAAGTGGACATTTGTAGGTGCAATGTCTGATGTTATATGGCAGATGAATCAGAACTTCTCAACCAAATATGACTGTTTTTGTCTGGTCATCAAAGAAATATACAATTTGTGTTATCTTGATGGAGGATTATTTATTTTCTGTTGACTAATACCAGATGTTTTTCATTCAAGTGGTGCTTTCAGTCTGTTTAATTTGGAACAGTACTTCTTGGAATTAATAATTCGGATTTCTGGAAGGAGATCATGATAGAGGACTCCCTTCCAATCCTATCATGTACACAACACCACCTTCTTTGGATGAAGACCGGCCTTTGGTGTGGTTGTTGGTCGTTCATTTTACTTGTCCCATGCTCTCTTCCCTTCCACATTATTGTACAGTACCCACTTTTTATCACCTGTCACAATGTGTTCTGAAAGAAGAACATTTTCATTATGTTTAAGTAAAAAATCACATGTGAAAACACAATCAAGGTTTTTTGTTTTTTTTTTTTTAACTTATGTGGAACTCAAAGTGATTAACAAAACCAAGCTGCTGTGAATTGTTTTCAGTGCTTGATTTGGATACTTTGAGTATGTCAGCTATCTCCTATGTGGTATAACACTGATTGTTCTCAATTTATACCTGGATTTGATCCTTATCAATTTCAACTGGTCTAACCAACCATGGAGCATCTTCCAGTGAGAAATCTCTAGCATGAAACTTCGCAAACCACTTTTGTGTCATTTGATCAGTCACAGCATCTTCTTCATACACTGTACAAATCTTTTTTTGTGTGTTTCAATTGTTGTTTTACCTTTCTTGAAATAATAAAGCATAGCATGCCAAAATGTTGCTTTTTAAATTCCATCTTCAATATTAAAATAGCTACACAAAAGTTCAATTTTGATTAAAAAATTTTAATGTATGCTGATATGACAGCTGTCACAATATAATCTAACAAAATTGTTTTGAGTGACATTAAAGAAAGCTAAGAGCTACAGAGACATATTAAAGAAAAAAATCAAATGAACCTTTTGGCCAATTCAGTTATATTTTTTCCTAAAAAGGAGACTATTATAATTAATTGACACACTTAAATCCCCTTGTCAACTTCCAATAAGATGTAGACTTGACAGAAAAATGAAAAAAAAATTATAGTAGATAATACTACAGTATTTGCACATCTGATTTGTGTCATTAATGATAGACTAGACCATGCTGAGGTAATAACCCCCAAGCTCCAGTAGTTTAACACAATTATTTCTTGCTCATGCAGCATGTCCATTTACATCAATGGGGCTATGGTTGGGGAGTCTCTAGTCCATGTCATCCTCACTCCAGAATCCAAAAGAGTGAAGCTTCCATCATTTGGAATATTTCAGATTCTTCTGGCAGAAGAAGAGAGAAGTGGAGGGTCTTAGAGCAGTAATTAGATACTTTGGTTCACATGTTACTTTTGCCTACAACCCACAGGTCAGACTAGTTACATGGCCCCATCCAGACAGAAGACAGATGGACAAGAGTAATCTCCATGGGCCAAGAAGAGAAGTGAACAGGAGAAGGTGAGCTAATGCTAGTGAAGTCTCTACCACATAAAGTCTTACCCTAATACAAAAATTACTTTTAAAAAAGATTAAATTATCCAAATTTAATGTTACTGCCCAGAATTAAAAATGTAAGTACCCCGTCCACCCAGGTCATCTTTTCTTTCTCAAATTTATCTCAGAACTGTCCTGGGCTTCTTCACCCTTAACCGACTCTCCTGCTGCTATTTTCCTTCCACATCCTTTCCACAGTGCCCCATGAAATTACCCATTCCTAGGGAAACTCTTTTCTTTGTTCCCTCATTTTCCCTTGATATCCAAACATTTCCTGGTCTTTACCAAGTCCACTTGGACCCTGCAGTGCTCTCATAGCACCCACTCTTCCCATAGATGCCTCTGCTTCTGCGGCACCCATGCAGCTAAATCCCAACATTTGTAGGACTTCAATAGTTCAACATCCCAAGGTTCCAACAGTTAAGGGCTCATTAAAATAGAACTAATCAATAAAGTTCAGTCTCAGCTGTCTGGTACTTTGAAAATTGCAAAACTCTTGTCCATTTAAACTGCATTAAGATTTGAGATCAATTCTAGTATTTTATGACCTAGTCATTTTTTAGTTTTTAAAAAGCTTTCTTCTTGCTTTGTGTCACCTTACTCATGAGGGCTGATGTGAAACCTAGAACTTCCTCTGATTCAACAGTATATGGGCAAAGTCAGAAAACATCACCCTGATGTTTGTCCCCCTAGCATATGCACTGCTTGAAAATCTGAAATCATTCCAAATAACTCCCCAAATTCACCCACATATTTGCATTTTCTTTACCATGAGCTTCCACAACACCAATTATTTATGTCATTTCCCTCTCCGTCTTTATCTAGAGGTTATAAACCTTTCCAATCTATCCTCTAACCTGGACCAAGACAACAATTTCTACTAAAATATGGTTCATGGTGTTGACTTCTCCCAGATCTAAAACTACAAAGGTAAAGGGTATCATTTAGCCTGATTCTTTTTGTATATGTCTGCAGGGAAATTGGTGGAAGTTAAGAACAAAGTGGTCAGGGAATTCACTGGCCTTTTGTCAGGGAGTGGAGCAGCCTCATAGTAAAGCTTCTCTCAATTCTCATATGGGTGCTGCCTGCAAATTCCCAAGGTCCTTCAGTAATTGTTTGCATTTTACCATTATGTCACTTCCCTGTGCCCTACTGAGAAGCTTGTCATCCAGCAAACTGTACCAATATGGTCCTAATGAGACTGTAAACCTGAGATATAGATGTAGACAGACTTTCTCCTGAAGCAAAATTTTCAGCCTACAAAACAGAAAGGAAAAAAAAAAGAATGAAACATTCCTAAGCTGGGAGGAGCTACCCCACGTCTGAGGTGAAGGATGGCCGGGAGAAGCCACCTCGCGCCCGAGGCCAGGGGCGGTGACCCTGAGGAGCCACCCCGAGCCCGAGGCCAAAGCCGGAGGCCTGGAGGAGCAACCCAAGGAGCAGTGGCTGCACAGGCGCAGGAGGGCCTAGAGGAGCTATCTCACATTGAAGGAGATACCCCTCGTCCAAGGTAAGGAGCAGTGGCTGTGTTTTGCTGGAGCAGCCGTGAAGAGATACCCCACGCCCAAGGTAAGAGAAACCCAAGTAAGATGGTAGGTGTTGCAAGAGGGCATCAGAGGGCAGACATACTGTAACCATACTCACAGAAAACTAGCCAATCTAATCACATTAGGACCACAGTCTTATCTAACTCAATGAAACCAAACCATGCCTGTGGGGCAACCCAAGACGGGTGGGTCATGGTGGAGCGGTCTAACAGAATGTGGTCCACTGGAGAAGGGAATGGCAAGCCACTTCAGTATTCTTGCCTTGAGAACCCCATGAACAGTATGAAAAGGCAAAATGATAGGATACCAAAAGAGGAACTCCCCAGGTCATTAGGTGCCCAATATGCTTCTGGAAATCAGTGGAGAAATTACTCCAGAAAGAATCAAGGGATGGAGCCAAAGCAAAAACAATACCCAGCTGTGGATGTGACTGGTGATAAAAGCAAGATCTGATGCTGTAAAGAGCAATATTGCATAGGAACCTGGAATGTCAGGTCCATGAATCAAGGCAAATTGGAAGTGGTCAAACAGGAGATGGCAAGGGTGAACGTCGACATGCTAGGAATCAGCAAACTAAAATGGACTGGAATGGGTGAATTTAACTCAGATGACCATTATATCTACTACTGCGGGCAGGAATCCCTCAGAAGAAATGGAGTAGCCATCATGGTCAACAAAAGAGTCCGAAATGCAGTACTTGGATGCAATCTCAAAAACGACAGAATGATCTCTGTTCGTCTCCAAGGCAAACCATTCAATATCACAGTTATCCAAGTCTATGCCCCAACCAGTAAAGGGGCTCCAAAATCACTGCAGATGGTGACTGCAGCCATGAAATTAAAAGACACTTACTCCTTGGAAGAAAAGTTATGACCAACTAGATAGTATATTCAAAAGCAGAGACATTACTTTGCCGACTAAAGTCCATCTAGTCAAGGCTATGGTTTTTCCTGTGGTCATGTCTGGATGTGAGAGTTGGACTGTGAAGAAGGCTGAGTGCCGAAGAATTGATGCTTTTGAACTGTGGTGTTGGAGACGACTATTGAGAGTCCCTTGGACTGCAAGGAGATCCAACCAGTCCATTCTGAAGGAGATCAGCCCTGGGATTTCTTTGGAAGGAATGATGCTAAAGCTGAAACTCCAGTACTTTGGCCTCCTCATGCGCAGAGTTGACTCATTGGAAAAGACTCTGATGCTGGGAAGGGTTGGGTGCAGGAGGAGAAGGGGACGACAGAGGATGAGATGGCTGCGTGGCATCACGGACTCGATGAATGTGACTCTGAGTGAACTCTCGGAGATGGTGTTGGACAGGGAGGCCTGGCATGCTGTGATTCATGGGGTCGCAAAGAGTCGGACACGACTGAGCGACTGAACTGAACTAATCTCTTATGTCAAAGTTCTTAGGTTAACCTCTAATCTCTTCTTAAAAGTGTTTATCTCTTCTCTACTTCAGTCCTCAATAATTCTTTGAATACAATAGCTCATGTTCCTGATAGTCGCTATATCTTTGGCAGATTGTGTTTTCTCAAAGATGGCTGCAACAATTTATATATCCCATTCCATATGCTCCTCCCTACAATGTGATTGACACTCCCCCTACTGAGAGGCAGGACCTCTATTCCTTCCACTGAAACTGGATGAGCTTGAGACTGCCCCTACCAACAGACCAAAAGAAGTTTCTGAGATTAAGCCAGACAAAAGAGAGAGCATCCACCTGCCTCTCTATATCAGGACACTCACCCTTAGAACCCAGCCACCATGCTGCAAATAAGGCCAAATTAGTTCATGCAGAGAGACCACATGTAGAAACACAAATGGAGAGGCAGCGAGTACCAACTGCTAGTTGAGTGCATGAACCTTTGATGATTCCTGCTCCCAGCTTCATGTCTTGTACCTGATATGCCCGAGGCAACATGGAGTGAGAAGCCAGCCCTGCTGTGTCCTGCCCAAATTTGTTACCCACAGAATTCGAAAGCATAATAAATGTCTATTTTATTCCACTCAATTTTGGGTAATTTGTTATGCAGTCATATTAACCGGAACAAAATCTTTCCTGATATTTTATCTCATTTCATCTTTACTCCCAGAATGACTTTCACAAACAATATAAAAATTACATGATAACATCTAGAGTAGTGAAAAGACTATTTCTACCCATCCACATTTCAATAAAATTGGGTTTTGTTTCTCCATTTATAAAATGAAGGCTATTTTCAAGGTCAGGAATTAAAACAGTTGGAATGTTTCTTATCTTTATTTCTCGTTGGAAGAGGGAATATTTTTCAAACTAAAACTGTTCTTCCTATTGATAAGGCCCTTGAGTCCATAGAATATATAGTATTTATTTTAGTGTTTCCTTGGCTTTCTTTAATTTCTAAAGTCAAAAAGAGAGGACAGCAGTTTCAAAGAGACCAGTAGTAACTTCAGTGCCCATTAATCTGAGAGGAAGCCAGAGCAAGGGGCCTGCAGGGCTGGTTGCTATAATGATAAAATTAGCAAGAACCTCTTTAGTAAGGAAAAAGAGTGGGTGAGGAATAAGTGAGAAATGTCATGGAAATATTAAATAGTAATAAGGGATAAAACCTTTCCAATAACCTTTCTGTAATTGAGAGACAGTTTTCATTTTAACTAACTTTTTCATCAGTTACAAGGAAACTCAAATTGAACTTCTTTTTTCTGTCTACACTCCCACACCATTCAGGTATTCATCTAGCCTCTAGCTTTGAATCCTTCCTATTTTATCACAAGTTCAAATTTGTATATCCAACCCAGACCTAGTCCTTACACTCCAGACTCACACAGCCTTCTGTTTCCCAGAATCTCCCCGATATCTAACACTCAACTCTAGTTCAACTTCTCCACAGACTCCTGATGTCCCTCCCCAAACCTGTTCCTCTCTCGTAAGTGATAGAAATTCTACCCTTCCAATGGCTCAGGACAAGTATCACTTTAAACTCACTTTCACAAACAACAGCCCTCCTATCAGCAAATTCTAGTGTCTCTAGCCTCAGATAATATCAAGAATCTAAACAGTCTCATGACCTTCAACATCAACTCTCATCTAGAAAATTATTGCCATCACCTCCTAACTGGTCTCCCTGCCTTCATCTTTTCCTTCCTATGCTGTGTTCTCACCTCAGGAACCAGAATGATTCTCTAAGAATGTGAGTCCGATCATGTGCTTCCTCAGCTTGGATTCCTCTAATGGCTTTGCATCTCATTCATAATGAAAGCTCAGATCCTTAAAATGTCAAATAAGGCCCATCATGATTGTCCCCTTATTACTCCTCTCTTGCCCTATCCAGGCTCACCAGGCTCCTGACTGTGCCTAGAAGACACCAAGCACTCTCCCACCTTGGTGCTTTTGGGTTTGCTCTTTGCCAAGAACACCTCAAACCTCAACCCCACCCCATATCTGTGTGGCTCATTCCCCACCTCATTCACCTTATCAGCAAGGCCTTCCCTCACTAACCTATTTAAAAAAAACAAATACCATACCTTCCAGGTTCCTCTTCCCTACTTTTTTTATCTTCAAGGAACTTATTACACCCCAACATTAAAGTAATTAAATAAACAGATATGTTGGTTCATTCACTTACTGCCTATCTTCCCTATTTAGAATATAAGATCCATTAAAGCAAAGTTGTTGTTGTTGTTGTTGTTTTTGTCGTCTATTTTGCATATGACTGAATTTCCAGTGCCCAGAATAGTTTCTGGCATATAATAGTCACATAAATGCAAAGAATAACATACACGTTGATGAATGAACAAACAAAGGAACAACTGGACCATAGTCAATTCACAGCCAAGCACCACCTGTGCTGAAGGCAGAAGGCACATGGAGAATTATGGATAATGCTCACATCTGCCTGGACAGCTCCTGGGTCCCCAGAGGGCTCTGAAAATTCTCCTGAGTGCAATGTGATGGCAGCAAGACTTGAGGGTCTTGGGTCACTCTTGTCTTCACCCCAGGGGATACAGCTTTGCTCTATGAAAAGTGGAAGCTCTATTACCCAGAAGTCTGGTATTAGAATTCATGAAGTGTTTGGATGATTCTGGACAAGTTACTTAACCACATTGAGTCTTGGGTTCCTCATCTGTAAAATAAAAACAATAGCAGTTATTCTTCATAACTGGTGTAAAAAAGATTAAATGAGTTAATACTTGGAAACAATGATTGTTGTTGTGTTGTTGTGTTAGTCACTTAGTCACGTCCAACTCTTTGTGACCCTGTGGACTGTAGCCTGTTAGGCTCCTCTGTCCACAGAATTCTCCAGGCAAGAACACTGGAGTGGGTAGCCATTCCTTTCTCCAGGAGATCTTCCCAACCCAGGGATTGAACCCAGATCTCCTGCATTGTAGACAGATTCTTTACTGTCTGAACCACCAGGGAAGCCCAATCTGTAAATTATAAATGGGCATAAAAGCTGTAATTATGTAAGAAAACAACCATGATTTGAGCCTGTTGTTGTGTTGAGTCACTAAGTTGTGTCTGACTCTTCGTGACCCCATGGACTACAGCACGCCAGGCCTCCCTGTCCTTCACTGTCTCCAGGAGTTTGCCCAGGTCCATGTCCATTGCATTGGTGATGCTCTCCAGCCATCTCATCCTATTACCCTCTTCTGCCTTCAATCTTTCCCAACATCAGGGTCTTTTCCAATGATCCTCTGTTCACGTCATTTGACCAAATCAGCACCAGTCCTTCCAAACAGAATTCAGGGTTGACTTCCTTTAAGATTGACTTATTTTATCTCCTTGCTGTCTAAGGGACTCTCAAGAGTCTTCTCCAGCACCAGAGTTTGAAAGCATTAATCCTTTGGCGCTCTGCCTTCTGTATGGTCCAGCTTTCATAACCATAAGTGATTATTAGAAAGATCATAACCTAGACTATATGGACCTGTGTCGGCAAAGTGCTGTCTTTGCTTTCTAACACACTGTCTAGGTTTGTTATTGCTTTCCAACCAGGAAGCAATCATCTAATTTCAAGACTGTAGTCACCATCTTCAGTGAATGTTAAAGCTTATAAAGAAGAAATATGCCACTTCTTCCACCTTTCCCCCTTCTATTCACCATGAAGCTATGGGGGGGGCAGATGCCATGATCTTAGTGTTTTTAATATTTAGTTCTAAACTGGCTTTTTCACTCTCTTCCTTCACCCTCATCAGAAGGTTCTTTAGCTCCGCTTTCCTTTCTGCTGTTAGGGTAGGATCATTCACATATCTGAGGTTGTTGATGTTTCTCCCAGCAATCTTGATACCAGCTTGTCACTCATCCAACCTGGCATTTCTCATTATGTGCTCTGAGTATAAGTTAAATAAACAGAGTGACAATAAACAGCATTGCCGTCTGCCTTTCTCAGTCCTGAACCAGTCAGTGGTTCCATACAGGGTTCTTAGATTTGAGCCTACTTAGTAATTAAAGCAGAGTCACATATTCAGTGTAACTGATGGGTATCTGATTAGTTACAGAAAAGGCCAAAATGACTGGTTGGTTACTTATGTGAGACTTACTGGTCTAAAAGGGGAGGGAATTGGACAACTTTTTAATACCCACAAGTGATGGGTAATCTACATATATTATTTCATTTTATCCTAATAAAAATTCATGGAAGGTAAGTATTAATATTATGAAATCACATTAAAGTGATAAATGAGGTTCAGAGAGTTTAAGTAACTTACCAAAACTACCCTGGTCAGGTAGCTAGAAATTACAAGGCAATTTCCAAAACACCAAGTCATACTCTTGGACTTTAAAAATCAAACTTCTCCACCAGTGTTTCTTAAATGTATTAAAGACAGGTAGTCCACATAAAATGTGGATGAAAAGGATATAACAGAAGAAGATGAAACATCTAATTAAAATTCATATAAAATGAGAAAAGCTTGATATAAAAGAATGCATATTCTATGATTCCATTAAGATAAAATTCTAGAGCAGACAAAAATAAGCTATGGTGATAAATTCAAAACAGTGATTACCTTGTGTGTGTTGAGGCAGGGGCAGGGATTCATTGAGAAGGGGCTATGGGCTTCCCTTGTGGCTCAGCTGGTAAAGAATCTGTCTGCAATGCAGGAGACCTGGGTTCGATCCCTGGGTTGGGAAGATCCCCTGGAGAAGGGAAAGGCTACCATTTCCAGTATTCTGGGCCTGGAGACTTCCATGGACTGTATATTCCATGGGGTCACAAAGAGTTGGACATGACTGAGCGACTTTCACTTTGACATGGGAACTTAACAAGGAGATAGAAATCTCTTACACCTTGATAGTGAGTTATATGGTAAATACATTTGTCAAAACTCATCAAACTGTACACTTAAGATCTGTGCATTTCATTGGACATAAATTGTTGTCTTAGTCTGTACCAGCTGCTTTAAGGCTAGTAGCTTATTAAAAAAAAAAAAAAAGTAAAAGCATTCAGTTCAGTACAGTTCAGTCGTTCAGTCCAATTCAGTCATTCAGTCATGTCCGAATCTTTGTGACCCCAGGAATCACAGCACGGCAGACCTCCCTGTCTATCACCATCTCCTGGAGTTCACTCAAACTCATCTCCATCAAGTCAGCGATGCCATCCAGCCATCTCATCCTCTGTCGTCCCCTTCTCCTCCTGCAACCAACCCTTCCCAGCATCAAATCTTTGTGACCCCAGGAATCACAGCACGGCAGACCTCCCTGTCTATCACCATCTCCTGGAGTTCACTCAAACTCATCTCCATCAAGTCAGCGATGCCATCCAGCCATCTCATCCTCTGTCGTCCCCTTCTCCTCCTGCAACCAACCCTTCCCAGCATCAGAGTCTTTTCCAATGAGTCAACTCTTCTCATGAGGTGGCCAAAGTACTGGAGTTTCAGCTTTAGCATCATTCCTTCCAAAGAACACCCAGGGCTGATCTCCTTTGGAATGGACAGGTTGGATCTCCTTGCAGTCCAAGGGACTCTCAAGAGTCTTCTCCAACACCACACTTCAAAAACATCAATTCTTCAGTGCTCAGCCTTCTTCACAGTCTAACTCTCACATCCATACATGACCACTGGAAAAACCATAGCCTTGACTAGACGGACCTTTGTTGGCAAGGTAATGTCTCTGCTTTTCAATATACTATCTAGGTATATAGAAAGTTGGTCATAACTTTTCTTCCAAATTCTTCTGTGTATTCTTGCCACCTCTTCTTAATATCTTCTGCTTCTGTTAGGTCCATACCATTTCTGTCCTTTATCGAGCCCATCTTTGCATGAAATGTTCCCTTAGTATCTTTAATTTTCTTGAAGAGATCCCTACTTTTTCTCATTCTGTTGTTTTCCTCTATTTCTTTGCATTGATCGTTGAGGAAGGCTTTCCTATTTCCTCTTGCTATTCTTTGGAACTCCTGGATTCAGATACTTATATCTTTCCTTTTCTCCTTTGCTTTTTGCTTCTCTTCTTTTCACAGCTATTTTTAAGGCCTCCCCAGACAGCCATTTTGCTTTTTTGCATTTTTTTTCCATGGGGATGGTCTTGATCCCTGTCTCCTGTACAATGTCACGAACCTCAGTGACAAGGTCTCTCTTACCTTGGACGTGGGGTATCTCTTCACGGCTGCTCCAGCAAAGTGCAGCCGCTGCTCCTTACCTTGGACAAGGAGTATCTCCTCACCCAAAAGCATTAGTTGCATCCAACTCTTTGTGACCCCATGGACTGTACCCTGCCAGGCTCCTCTGTTCATGGAATTCTCCAGTCAAAATACTGGAGTGGGTAGCCATATCCTTCTACAGGGGATATTCCCAACCTAGGGATCAAACCTATGTCTCAGGTCTCTTGCATTGGCAGATGGGTTCTTTACCACTAGCATTACCTGGAATTTATTCATCACAGTTCTGGAGGCAGAAGGCCACAGTGCTAGCACAGTAGGGTTCTGGTGAAGGTCCCCTTATGGGCACCAGATTTCTGGCTATGTCTTCAAGTAGTAGAAGGGGCAAAGGCACTCTCTCTGGAGTCTCTTTTATAATGGCATTAATCTCATTCATAAAGGCTCTATGTATTTGAGGGAGAGTACAAAATCATTCAAACCATAGCAATTTTTAAAGTTTTTATCATAGAAAGTTAGGGGGTTTTTCAGACTTGCAACCTGAGTGAAAAATAAAGACATTGTTTTAAGTACTTTTATTAATCCTTGGGAAAATCCAATGATGTCGGTTCAGAAATCAAACTCATCTCCAAGATGAAGCTTAAGTAAACAATATAGAGTAATGTTTGTGGTCCATACAGTCAGGAGGAGTAGAACTAGGATTCAAACCTTAGTGGGATGTAATTAATCCCCAACTAAAGCTGTCTCTTAAGATAGCTTGTTGTAACAACAATGAAGCTGGAAAAGGGATGTATGGGTTTACTTTCCCCACATAAATACCAAGTCTTTAGCCTCAGCATCATGTAGTAAAGACAATATATGAATACTAAGTAGCCAGTCCAGACCTTATTCAAAGAGGTGTGTTAGTAGGAAATTTCTAGGAAAATGATAATTTGTGAGCCATAGGGATAGAAATGGTCAGATTTTGTCTCATACTACAATACGTCTTATTTCTGTTNTAAAGACAATATATGAATACTAAGTAGCCAGTCCAGACCTTATTCAAAGAGGTGTGTTAGTAGGAAATTTCTAGGAAAATGATAATTTGTGAGCCATAGGGATAGAAATGGTCAGATTTTGTCTCATACTACAATACGTCTTATTTCTGTTTATTCATATTTCACCTTACTTAAAATTAAAAAAAAATTTAATCTTATCATCATAGGAATAAAATAAGCATATGACTTTGAATTGTAACAAAGAATAAGCATTATATTGAATAGCCACCATAACCAAGATTAAAGTTATTTCAAATGAATCCCATTTAAAACTAATGTGGAAGGTTTAGCCACATTGTATTGTGTGGTCTATTTTTAACACACCTCCTTATACACAATAGCTTTGATTTAACATGGGAGAAGAGGCAAGAATAAAAATGTCACAGAATAGATAGGAGCCTTATGGCACATTATTTCCCAAAAGTCCCTTCCTTTAATGACTGAATTCACTACACTTTCCTTAGAAAGGCAAAATGGTAGGTAATTTAAATTCAAACACCGTGTAGGACATAGCCAACTTAGCAAGTCACAAAAAAGAATTCAGAGGAAGCAGGGACGATATTAACCACCATAAAGAAAACAACAGAAGATAAATAATAGAATCTTGCTTACCACACAGGCCCCTAATTATAGGGGATAAAAATTCCTTGATATTTTTCTCAAATAAGACATTAAACAGAAAGGCCTCAGAAGAGAAAAGCATTTATTTTGGTGAAAGAAACATAAATAAAATAGTTGCATGATATAAATAATGGCAATACTAAAGAATGTAACTGGTGCAAGCAAAAACTTTTGCAAAAACTAAGTACAGTGCAGAAGAGTTCACGTCTGTTTCAGGAGGTGTTAACACAGTGCTGTCAACTAGAATTTTCTGTTGTGATGGAAATGCTCTCTGTTCTGTCCATTGTGGTAGTCACAAGCCATGTGCGCTAGTTGAGCACTTAAAACATGGCTAGTGTGACTGAGGAACTGAAGTTTAAATTTTAATTAATTTAAATTTAAATAACCAAGTGTGGCTAGTGGCCATCTTATTAGACAGTATAGCCTTAGAATGGTTTCAAAGAAATAGACAAGCCTTTGAGACTGACTTTGTCTTCAAACAAACCTCTGATGGCTCTGTAATTTCCAAAACTGACTTGTGAACATTAGTTAGTCCTTATGGCTTAAAGAGTTCAATGTGTTGCAGATACCTGCTGTTCCCAGGGGTGAAACATATAGCCATGTCTGATGAAGGCTTGCCTTACAGCAATGAAATGGATTGTGACATTTGGAAACACTCTCACTCCTAAACCTGGCCCATGAGATTCCCAGAGCATGGCCTTACACAGAACTGATATAGTCCTTTATCTGATCTTGGATTCTAAACCAAGAAAATAACAAAGTCTCCCGGTGTGCTTCTTGAGAAAAAAATTAAATTGACCTGACAGCCTAGCTTCTCTTCAGTAAGAGCTTATTGCTGTTGCTAATAGATTTCTTCATGTGACCAGCTCCTCCACATGCTATAATGCTATAACGTTATAATCCACTATAATCCTCTAACTTTCTATTCTACCCAAATGAATTTAGTCCTTGGTGGAAACCACCTGTGGAGTCTGTGTGGTGAAATTCCCTTCAATTACCAAAGCATTAAGCTTTTGTTATGAAGGAGGTCATAAATTTAGCTAAAGATGGAATGCAGATTTCATTTAATAACTGCCTGGAGCAGTTATTAATAATAACTTAATAAAGAAATAATGTCTTGAGGTGCCTTGAAGTGCCTTTAGTGGGAAATCATGCTGTGATTGTTTAGTAATATTTTACATAATGGAGACTTTGCTTTCTGAGCTTCTATCGGTCACCCCTATGTGGGCCAATGTAAGGATACACACACAGTTAAGGAAAACATTGTCTAGATGCATCTGTCGCTAAATATCCTAGAAGAGTGCATCATAGATATGACAGAAGCAAAAAAATAGTAGAGATCAATGTCAATGGGAAATATGGCATCTGGCATCATGGAAGAGGTGGCATTTGAGCTAGATTTTGAAATGCATGATCTGCGGAGTAATAATGTGGAAGCATTACTGGCAATAACAGACACAGGGATGCACAGCCTGTCAAAGGAAGGGCAAATGTGTGACAAAGTCAGAAAGAGGTGCACTGAAAGATGCTACCAAAAAGATGTGGAGTCAAATACAAAAAGGCGTTGGATGCCATGCTACAGAACTTGTTTTGTAGTGATAAGTAGCCATCAAAAAACTTTGAGGTCAGAGCTGCATTTTAAGAAGACAAGTTTGATTGTCATGAGCAAGAGGGACAGGTAAAACAAGATGTCAAATGTAGCAGTCATTTTATTAATTTATTTGCAATATAATATACCCTTCAAAAATTCTAAAATTAATTGAGAGGGCTTATTGTAATCATCTAATACCCACCCATTGGAACAAGACCTAGTTTTTCCCACAGTCAGTCTCTCCCATCAGGAAGCTTCCATAAGCCTCTTATCCTTATCCATCAGAGGGCAGGCCAAATGAAAATCACAGTCACAGAAAACTAATCAAACTGGCCCCATGGACTACTGCTTCTACTGCTGCTGCTGCTGCTGCTGCTAAGTCACTTCAGTCATCTCCAACTCTGTGCGACCCCATGGTGATGGCAGCCCACCATGCTCTCCTGTCCCTGGGATTCTCCAGGCAAGAACACTGGAGTGGGTTGCCATTTCCTTCTCCAATGTATGAAAGTGAAAGTGAAGTCATTCAGTTGTGTCCGACTCTTCGGGACCCCATGGACTGCAGCCTACCAGGCTCCTCCATCCATGGGATTTTCCAGGCAAGAGTACTGGAGTGGGTTGCCACTGCCTTCTCTGCCATGGACCACAGCCTCGTCTAGCTCAGTGAAACTATGAGCATGCCATGTAGGGCCACTAAAGATGGAGGGGTCATGGTGGAGAGTTCTGACAAAATGTGGTGACTGGAGAAGGGACTGGCAAACCACTTCAGTATTCTTGCTATGAGAACCCCATGAACATTAAGAAAAGGCAAAAAGGTGAACTCTCCAGGTCGGTAGATGCCCATATGTTACTGGAGAAGAGTGGAGAAATAACTTCAGAAAGAATGAAGAGATAGAACCAAAGCAAAAACAAAGCCCAGATGTGGATGTGACTGGTGATGGAAGTAAAGTCCAATGCTGTAAGGAGCAATATTGCACACGAACCTACAATGGTAGGTCCATGAGTCAAGGTAAATTGAAAGTGGTCAAACAGGAGATGGAAAGAGTGAACATGGACATTTTAGGAATTAGTGAACTAAAATGGATTGGAATGGGTGAATTTAACTCAGATGACCATTGTATCTACTACTGTGGGCAAGAATCCCTTAGAAGAAATGGAGCAACCCTCATATTCAACAAAAGTCTGAAATGCAGTACTTGCATGCAATCTCAAAAATGACAGAATGATCTCTGTTCGTCTCCAAGGCAAATCATTCAATATCACAATTATCCAAGTCTATGCCCCAACCAGTAATGCTGAAGAAGCTGAATTTGAACAGTTCTATGAAGACCCACAAGACCTTTTAGAACTAACACCCACAAAAGATGTCATTTTCTTCACAGGGGACTGGAATGCAAAAGCAGGAAGTCATGAGATACATGGAATAACAGGCAAATCTGTCCCTGGAATACAAAATGAAGAAAGGCAAAGGCTAATAGAGTTTTGCCAAGAGAATGCACTGGTCATACCAGACACCCTCTTCCAACAACACAAGAGATGACTCTACACATGGACATCATCAGATGGTAAATACAGAAATCAGATTAATTATAGTTTTGCAGCTGAAGATGAAGAAACTCTATACAGTCATCAAAAACAAGACCAGGAGCTGACTGTGGCTCAGATCATGAACTCTTTATTGCAAAATTCCGACTTCAATTGAAGAAAGTAGGGAAAACCACTAGACCATTCAGGTATGACCTAAATCAAATCCCTTATGATTATACAGTGGAAGTGACAAATAGATTCAAGGGCTTAGATCTGATAGGCAGAGTGCCTGAAGAACTATGGATGGAGGTTTGTGACATTGTACAGGAGACAGGGATCAAGACCATGCCCCTAAAAAAGAAACACAAAAAGGCAAAATGGTTATCTCAGGAGGGCTTACAAATAGCTCAGAAAAGAGGAGAAGCAAAAGGCAAAGGAGAAGAGGAACGATATACCCATCTGAATGCAGAGTTGCAAAGAATACCAAGAAGAGATAAGAAAGCCTTCCTCAGTGATCAGTGCAAAGAAATAGAGGCAAACAAGAGAACGGGAAAGATTAGAGATCTCTTCAAACAAATTAGAGATACCAAGGGAACATTTAGTGCAAAGATAGGCACAATAAAGGACAAAAATGGTATGCACCTAACAGAATCAGAAGATATTAAGAAGAGGTGGCAAGAATACACAGAAGGAATATACAAAATGAAGATCTTCCTGACTCAAATAACCACAATAGTGGGACCACTCACCTAGAATCAGACATCCTGGACTGAGAAATCAAGTGGGCCTTAGGGAGCAACACTAGGAAAAATGCTAGTGGAGGTGATGGGATTCCAGTTGAGCTATTTCAAATCCTGAAAAATGATGCTTGTGAAAGTGCTGCACTCAATATGCCAGCAAATTTGGAAAACTCAGCAGTGGCCACAAGACTGGAAAATGTCAGTTTTCATTCCAGTCCCAAAGAAAGGCAATGCCAAAGAATGTTCAAATTACCACACAATTGTACTCATCACACACACTAGCAAAGTAATGCTCAAAATTCTCCAAGCCAGGCTTCAACAGTATGTGAACCATGAACTTCCAGATGTTCAAGCTGGTTTTAGAAAAGGCAGAGGAACCAAAGATCAAATTGCCAACTTCCATTGGATCATCAAAAAAGCAAGAGAGTTCCAGAAAAACATCTACTTTTGTTTTTTGACAACGCAAAGCCTTTGTCTGTGTGGACCACAGCAAACTGTGGAAAATTCTTAAAGAGATAGGAATACTAGGCCACCTGACCTGCCTCCTGAGAAATCTGTATGCAGGTCAAGAAGCAACAGTTAGAACCAGACATGGAACAACAGACTGGTTCCAAATCGGGAAAGGATACGTCAAGGCTATATATTGTCATCGTGTTTATTTAACTTATATGCAGAGTATATCATGCAAAATGCCAGGCTGGATGAAGCACAAGGTGGAATCAAGATTGCTGGGAAAAATATCAGTAACCTCAGATAAGCAGATGACACCACCCTTATGGAAGAAAGCAAAGAGGATGAATGTGAAAGAGGAGAGTTGAAAAAGTTGGCTTAACACTCAACATTCAGAAAACTAAGATCATGGCATCCGGTCCCATCACTTCATGGCAAATAGATTGGGAAACTGTGAGAGACTTTATTCTCTTGGGTTCCAAAATCACTGCAGATAGTGACTGCAACCATGAAATTAAAAGACTCTTGCTTCTTGGAAGAAAGGCTATGACCAACCTAGATAGCATAGTTAAAAAAAAAAAAAAAAAAGAGAGAGAGAGAGAGATGTTAAAAAAAAAAAAAAAAAAAGCAGAGATGTTACTTTGCAGACAAAGGTCCAGCTAGTCAAAGCTATGGTTTTTCCAGTAGTTATGTATGGATGTGAGAGTTGGACTATAAAGAAAGCTGAGCACCAAAGAATCAATGCTTTTGAACTGTGGTGTTCGAGAAGACTCTTGAGAGTCCCTTGGACTGCAAGGAGATCCAACCAGTCCATCCTAAAGGAAATCAGTCCTGAATATTCATTGGAAAGGCTGATGTTGAAGCTGAAACTCCAATAGTTTGGCCACCTGATGCGAAGAGCTAACTCGTTGTAAAAGACCCTGATGCTTGGAAAGATTGAAGGTGGGAGAAGAAGGGGATGACAGAAGATGAGATCTGGATGGCATCACCGACTCAATGGACTTGAGTTTGTGCAAGCTCCAGGAGTTGGTGATGGACAGGGAAGATTGGTGTGCTGCTGTCTGTCTATCTTACAGAGAGTCAGACGTGACTGAACAACTGAACTAGAAGGCCAATGTGGTGGGAGTGCAGGGAGAAGGACTGGGGAATGATGGAAGGTGAAGTCAGAGAAAGGACACCACCAGATCACAGGCAGCCTCTGAGACTAGAAATCCGGGACAACAGGTGAAGGAAAAGCCCAAATCACCGCAGCCTGCTTATACATGTGTACAGAAGGACCTATGGTTAAAATAGCAAAATACTTTCATTCCAGCTGGTAAATTGCCACTATGCTGATCTCCCTAAGAATCCCCACAGCTCTAGCCAGCCAGGGTTTTCCCTGAGGGTCATAAAATTTCCAGGATCCAGTAATTTAAGAATTCAGGGTAACTGCTGCTGCTAAGTCACTTCAGTCGAGTCCGACTCTGTGCGACCCCATAGACGGCAGCCCACCAGGCTCCCCTGTCCCTGGGTTCTCCAGGCAAGAACGCGGGAGTGGGTTGCCATTTCCTTCTCCAATGCATCAAAGTGAAAAGTGAAAGTGAAGTCGCTCAGTCATGTCCGACCCTCAGCGACCCCATAGACTGCAGCCTTCCAGGCTCCTCCGTCCATGGGATTTTCCAGGCAAGAGTGCTGGAGTGGGTTGCCATTGCCTTCTCCCTTCAGGGTAACTACATGCCTCTAACCTTGATCTAGCTCCATGACTGCAGGTGTATAACATTATCCCTGGGCAAAAGGAAAAGTATTTCTTTATATACATCTTTATAAAGTTCAACATAAGCATGCATTCATTCAGTAAATATTTATTAAGTACCAACTATGGGCCAGGAGTTATTAGAAGTTGAAGGATGAGTAAGAGTAAGCAGACCAGTTTCTACCTTCACAAAGCTAAGGGTTTGAACTTTAGGCAAATTATTGCCTGTAAGGAGCAGTTTTTAGGCAGTGGTTCTCAACCCAAACTACACAACAGAATCACCAGAAAGTTTTTTAAAGTACTGATACCGAGGTCCCATCCTCAAAGGGTCTGATTTAACTGATATGAGTAGTGGCTAGTTTACTGGAAATTTCTAAAAAAAAAAAAAAAAAAAAAAAAACCAGCTGATTCAGTGTGTTACAAGGCTGAGAGCTTCCTTCCTAGAGATAGGAGCCAATGTGAATCACAGAGTGGAATTGTGACATTTTAGAAAAATTTATGGATGCAAACCTGGGACATCTTCACTTCATGTTAAAGCATAAAGATAAATCAAGATGGAAACATGATTCTTTCAAAGGTATTTTTCAAAAAGTTCTTGAAGTTGTCTTTGTAGAATGGTATTCTGGTAAATGCTGCCTGGCAGTCTGATCCAATATTAGACAGGTGAACTCCTCGTATTCTGCCAATCCTCAGCAAAACTCTGGGTTTTGTGAAATCGAATTCCTCAGGAGAAGGACCTCCACCCATGACCTGTCTGCATGTCTGCCTGAGGAATGGATGAACACCCAGCACTCCAGACCACAGGATAGGAGTCCAACTCTCTCGGGGTTAACAACCAAAACTCAGTGGATTGAGATTGTTTTTTACATAGAATTCTTGCCTCTCCAACTGCTTTCTAGTTGACTCCCTCAGTTGTCCATCTTGTGACAAATGTTTAGAAAGAAACAGAATCAGAAACTCCTTGAAAAGGTTTGACCCAAAAGAGAGTTGAGGGGAGCTATGGAAAGGGAATAAAAAGGTGAATATAAAGGTACCCAGCATGTTTAGGTATTCTTCAGCTGAGCAGCTTGGAATGTGATCAAGAATGTAGAAAGAAAATGACTAGGATTTCAAAACTTAGCAAGTAAACCCACAAAAAGGAAACATCTTAGTGGAAATAACAGAGCCCTGAATTATGATTTAGAAGGCAAGAATTTTTGTCTCTGGTCTATTGTGACATGGGTAACTTCTCTGTGCCTCAGTTTCCTCAATTTTAAAATGAGGGAACTAGACTTAAATGATCTCCAATAGAACAGGTAGGTAAGATGTAATTTAGTATCTGTGAGAGAGAGAGAAAGAGAAAAAAAAATACTGATAAGTGGAATATGAAGACAACTGTTAGGGAGAAACCAAATTAACATTTGGAGCCCAAGACACTCCTAGGGGGTGAGAGTGAAAGGGGATCAAGACCCTCACACTTTGTCTTAAGAACTAAAACTGGTCAGGGTGGACTGGGGATTGCCCTGAACTAGTCCCAAAGACAGAGAAGGGCCATGAGAAGCCTAGGTAAATGCACCACCAAGGAGAAAAGATAGGACCACCTGCCCAGCTTCTGCAATGACATAGGACTTCCAAAGTATAGTGAACAATGGGACCAAACCCAGGAGCAGGGAGCAGGCTTGAGTTCTGGAGAAGTGGACATGTAAGTAAGGAGCTATAATTATGGGAGTCCAAGCCAGATTTGCCCAAAGCCCACCTCTGGCTGAACTTACTCCTCAGTGCTTGGGATACAAATAAGGCACCACTCAGGTAGGGTCCCAAAGTTGAATGTGGGCCAGTCCTTCTCTCTGGCCCCTTAAAGAAGAGCAGTGACCCCAAAAGGGTCTACACTAGGAGCTTCTCCTGGAGCCACCAGCCTCTGTAGAACTGCAAAGTTCCCTAGCCTGAGTTGGGATTCCAGTCCTGGCCTGTCAGAAGGGGCTCCCAGGAAAGGTCACTGTACTTCCCATTCATGAGGCAGGTGAGGACTCCCACATTCAACTTTGGGACCCTACCTGAGTGGTGCCTTATTTGTATCCCAAGCTATGAACTGAGACACTCCAGTCATAGATCTATAAGATCACTTACAGCTCTAATATGCTGTGGTTTTAGTGTACAATTCAAAATGAAATCCAAAGACAGAGTTTGGCATATAACTATCTCCTTAAGCTTGTAGACTCTGGAACTATTGCCTGAAAAAAAAGAGATGTGTAAATTAGAAATCCATCTGTGACCATGACATAGCCTAAAATTAACACAGAAGGCATATCACTCCATGTGCATTCATTAAAGATCATTAAAGTGAAAGCTGGGAATGTGAAAGATAATTATATAGTTTGAATATCTAAAACGTCTTCCTTATGGAGAGCAGGTTTGTATGTATGTGTAAAACATATATGTATTATCTCCAAATGGAATCAGAAACACATGTTTGCTTTATTGGAAGGTAATCATTGTATTAATTTCCTGTTTCAAATGGCCTTAAACAATAACCATCAGCTTTGTTAACATGCATACTGCTTGACTCAGAAATTTCACATGTAGAAGTTTAACCTGATGAAAATTTTCACATATATACAAAAATATATAAGAAAGTTCATTGTCACAATATTGTTAACAAGGAAAAAAGCTGAAAAGAATTGAAATGTTCATTAATAAGAGATTAGTTAGATAAATTATCAGTCATCCATATATAAGGATACTCTGCAATTACCAAAAATAGTCAAAGTTACTTTTATACTAAGAAAAATTTTATGTTAACTGATGGAGATGATATTTACAGTTTTTATATTTACCCTACATCCATTCTCTGCTTCAAATCAAATCGACTTGAAGCTGAGGATTTCTTGTGTCAGGGAGGCTTGGTTACAAAGAGCACTGACCACAAAATGATAATTCCTCACACAGGTCAGAATGTCCATCATCAAAAAGTCTACAAACAGTAAATGCTGGAGAGGGTGTGGAAAAAAGGGAACCCTCTTACACTTTAATGGGAATGTAAATTAGTAAAGCTACAATGGAGAAAAGTAAGGAGGTCCCTTAAAAAAAACTAAAAACAGAGTTATCATCTGATCCAGCAATCCCACTGCTGGGCATATATTGGAAAAGATTCATGTACCCCAATGTTCATAGCATCACTCTTTATAATAGCCAAGACATCAGTTCAGTTCAGTTCAGTTCAGTCGCTCAGTCGTTTCCGACTCTTTGCTACCCTATGAATCGCAAGCAGCCTAAATGTCCACTGGCCGATGAATGGATGAAAAGATGTGGTATATTTATTACAATAGAATATCACTCAGCTGTCAAAAAGAACTAACTAATGCCATTTGCAGCAACATGAATGGACCTAGAGATTATTATACTAAATGAAGCAAGCTAAAGACAAATATCATGTGATTATCACATGTAGAATCTAAAAAAAAATGGATACAAATGAACTTATACAAAACAGAAATAGACCCACAGATACAACTTATGGTTACTAAAGGAGAAGGAGGGGAGAGGAGTAAATTAGGAGTTTGGGATTAACATAAACACACTGCTGCTTCTAAGTCACTTCAGTCGTGTCCAACTCTGTGTGACCCTATAAACAGCAGCCCACCAGGCTCCCCCATCCCTGGGATTCTCCAGGCAAGAACACTGGAGTGGGTTGCCATTTCCTTCTCCAATGCATGAAAGTGAAAAGTGAAAGTGAAGTCACTGAGTCGTGTTCAACTTTCAGCGACCCCATGGACTGCCGCCTACCAGGCTCCTCCATCCATGGGATTTTCCAGGCAAGAGTACTGGAGTGGGGTGCCATCGCCTTCTCCGAACATAAACACACTATAATATATAAAATAAATAACCAACAAGGACCTACTGTACAGTACAGGGAACTATAGTCAATATTTTCTAATAACCTATAAGAAAAAAGAATATATATATAAGAAACAATCACTTTGCTGTCTACCTAAAACTAACACAATATGGTAAAACTATTATACTTCAATTTAAAAAAAAAAAAAAAGGATTCATGTTGATGTATGGCAAAACCAATACAATATTGTAATTAGCCTCCAATTAAAATAAATAAAATCTAATTTTAAAAAGCAAAATGAACATAAAAAATAATTAAATATTAATCTCATATGTTGAGATTAACACATGCACACTACAATATATAAAATAAGTAACCAACAAAGATCTACTGTATAGCACAGGGAACTATACACAGTTATTTTTATAATAACTTGTATCTCAGTCGATAAAGAATCTGCCTGCAATGCAAGAGATCTGGGTTTGATCTCTGGGTTAGGTAGATCCCCTAGAGAAATAAATGGCTACCCACTCCAGTATTCTTGCCTGGAGAATCCCACGGATAGAGAAGCCTAGTGGGCTACAGTCCTTGGGGTTACAAGAGTCAGACAGGGCTTAGTGACTAAATCACCATCATAAGGGAAAAGAATCTGAAAAGGAATATATATCTGTAAGTGTATATGTGTGTGTGTGTGTGTGTAAATTGAATCATTAGGCTGTACATCTGAAACTACCATGATATTGTAAATCAGCCTTACTTCAATTAAAAATCCATAACCTCAGGGACTTCCCTGGTGGCCCAGTGGCTAATCTGCCTTCTAATGCAGGGGATATGGATGTGATCCCTGGTCAGGGAACTAAGATTCCATATGCTGTGGGGCAGTTAAGCCTGCATGCCACAACAAGAGAAGCCCAGGGGCCTCACCTTCTGAGCCTGAGCACTCCAGAGTCCTTGCTCCATAACAAGAGAAGCCCGTGAGCCACAGTTAAGATCCAAGTGCAGCCAAAAATGATAATAAAAAATTACAGTCTCATCTTAAAAACACCTTGGCAATATTGAAACTGGTGTTTGATCGAATACCTGAGTTCTGTGACTTAGTCAAGTAGACACATATTAATCATTGCAACCCTGGAAAGAAAAAAAAAAGAGAGAGACTATTTATTTTAGGAGGCTTAAAATAGATGAGAAAGTAAATATAACACTTGCTAAAGTCTCAGTATCAAACTAGGAAAGGGAGTTTGGGTTGAAAAAAGAAAAAAGTAATATTGGGTAACTGATATGGAGTCAGCTTAAGAATGTCATCCTATGTTTTATGCACAGAATACACTCATAGCACCTAAAATATACACATGTAGTATTCTTCAACTGTCACCATACAAAGCATAAAACTGCACTGTAAAAAGAAGGGGCACTTATTAAAAACATAAAGAACCAAGAGTGTCATTTGTTTCCTAACTTGTCATGAAATAAATAATGACCTTTTGATCCTCAGCTTCGCACTACCATTTCATGCGGCTATTTCATACCATTTCAAACTACTACATGTTTTTACAGTCCTAGTTTCCCTGGAAAATAAAAAAATCAAGGAAGGAGGAGAATAGTGAATGACAACAAATTACCAGTGTACTTTGTACATTTAGAGAGTGGTAAGTGATTTGAGCATATAAAAAGAAACTTTGAGTAGTTTTTGGTGGAAATTTATTTGCCATAGTTTAAGCTAGCTGATGCTTCATTAAAAGTAATTTTTAGCGAGGTAAATTCTTAAACTGCAGTCAACAATAAAGCATGGTTTGAGGGATGAGAAAGTCAAACCCCTATGCAGAATTTAATTACAATTCATTTGTAAAATTGATTTCATTTCCAAAGAAAACTTGGAAAATCTCTATTAATCTCAATGACTTCATTTGAAGACATGATAATTTGGGGGGGGAAATTCCCCAGTGGACAAGTGGTTAAGACTCCACCCTTCCAATGCAGGAGGTGCAGGTCAGTCCTTGGTGGGGGAACTAAGGCAAATGAAAGCAAATTAAGGACAAGTTAAGCCAAATTAAAACAAAAAGACATTATAATTTTTAGTATGTCCATAAAATGAGCAGAGAATTGATCCTGTGGCAGCTGATACAAAGCTTGGCTAACCAAAGGGGATTTTGCAAGACAAAATATGTCACCCAAGAGTGACCCCATTTTTGAAGGGGTTCAAAATGTTGCTCCTTGGAAGGAAAGTTATGACCAATCTAGTTCAGTTCACTTCAGTTCAGTCACTCAGTCGTGTCCGACTCTTTGCAACCCCATGAATTGCAGCACACCAGGTCTCCCTGTCCATCACCAACTCCTGAAGTTCACTCAGACTCACGGCCATCGAGTCCGTGATGCCATTCAGCCATCTCATCCTCAGTTGTCCCCTTCTCCTCCTGCCTCCAATCCCTCCCTGCATCAGAGTCTTTTCCAATGAGTCAACTCTTCGCATGAGGTGGCCAAAGTACTGGAGTTTCAGCTTTAGCATCATTCCTTCCAAAGAAATTCCAGGGCTGATCGCCTTCAGAATGGATTGGTTGGATCTCCTTGCAGTCCAAGGGACTCTCAAGAGTCTTCTCCAACACCACAGTTCAAAAGCATCAATTCTTCGGTGCTCAGCCTTCTTCACACTCAAACTCTCACATCCATACATTGCCGGGAGCCAGCACGGGAGATCCCACCCATGACAAGGTCATGTGGAAGAGACCTGATAAGCAAGGCTTCAGGACTCAAGGGGCTCCCTAGACCTGCTCGAGCATCTACCCCCAAAACCAGAATTTGTCTGTCTTACTATTTTATGTCTTTCACCAACTCTCTTGACATTAACAGGGGACTATCCCTGACCACCTTTCTCTGGAGAAAATCAACTTAGGGCTCTAGCTAGTAAGTCTCCTGGACATGAGAGGAATATTTCAAATCAAACCCCCTCTGTTAGCATTCTAGCTTGCTTGGCAGGTTTATCCAGACTCTTGCAGCTACGCATATGATTGTTCACAGCCTCCCAACTGTGAGAGGCCTGGGAAGCCTAAAATATAGAGCCTTTCAAAGAGTTAAAAGCTATTAGAATAGTGCTGGTGTAGGATTTCATTATTGGGCCAATGCTTGTTGCCAAACTCCCATATCCCTTATCCACTGTGCCCCTGGGAGTGCATTAGTTAACATAGTTGGAATGTATGAAAAACAAGTGTAGCCTTGAAATTAACCACATCAGACCTTTGAGCTAATTGGTTCTTTCTTATAACTCACTGCACCTTTGCTCCTTGAGAAATGTAACTGTTTAGCATTTTCTGAGACTGACATAGATTAGAAATATAAAGAAAAAACACTTTGAGGGAAAATAAGTTTTCTGGTTGAGGCCTTTATCAAAAGAAGGTCATAAAATGGCCACAGGCCTCCAAGGCCAGAAGACAATGTACACAACATTGTTTATGGGAAAGGTATGCAGAAAAAATCCTGGTTTCGATTAAGACAAAACAGATGTAATGTTTGGGCTGACTCTGTATGACTTTGCATCTTTCATTTCCCTCTATGTACAAGTTAAGGTATAAAAGCTCCCCTGAAAAACAAAGTGACAGACCAGGATCAGTTCCACAAAAGCCTGGTTCCCCCATGTCTTTCTTTTTTTCTTTCTTTCTCTCCTCTATTTTCTTATCTGCAACATTCTTTCCTTATCTGTCTCTAAATCTCTTCACCCACACCGTTTCTCCTGAGGATTCCCCTGGATCCTGTGGGGGCTGGACCCTGGCAACACATGACCACAGGAAAAACCATAGCCTTGACTAGACGGACCTTAGTCGGCAAAGTAATGTCTCTGCTTTTGAATATGCTATCTAGGTTGGTCATAACTTTTCTTCCAAGGAGTAAGCGTCTTTTAATTTCATGGCTGCAGTCACCATCTGCAGTGATTTTGGAGCCCAAAACATAGAGTCTGGCACTGTTTCCACTGTTTCCCCATCTATTTCCCATGAAGTGATGGTACCAGATGCCATGATCTTCGTTTTCTGAATGTTGAGCTTTAAGCCAACTTTTTCACTCTCCTCTTTCACTTTCGTCAAGAGGCTTTTTAGTTCCTCTTCACTTTCTGCCATAAGGGTGGTGTCATCTGCATATCTGAGGTTATTGATATTTCTCCCGGCAATCTTGATTCCAGCTTGTGTTTCTTCCAGTCCAGCCTTTC
>SJYT01076176.1:68949-82235 GCA_006410635.1 Cephalophus harveyi
AAGTTAAATAAGCAGGGTGACAATCTTAAAGAAGGCCTTGTGCAATATAATGCTTTGCTGAAAGAAGCTGGGTCCCTAGCTTTTAAGGAATGTCAGGGCTACTCAGGAGATTAGCAGATATTCATGAAATGTCTACTTGGTCAGGCATGTTGCTAACTCTGAGGATAAACAGAAGAATGAGATCTAAGAGAATTGACAGTGTAATAAAGAAGGGAGAGATCTATACAACACCTCTTAGAGTGAGTACAAAGAGATCAGTACAGATATTAGAGTAGTTCTCAAAGTTGTGATCCCAGATAAATAGCATCAGTGAGAAGCTTGTTAGAAATGCAAATTCTCAAGCCCTATATGAAACCAACTGTGTGTGTGGGGAGGGGGGGCAGCTAGAAATCACTCTCCAAGTGATTCTGATGCAGTCTAATGTCCAGAAATGACTGATTTGGCAAAAGATATGATAATACAGTATAATTGCTTGGATGGGTTACTAGTATCCAACCAAGAAATAATGAACGTGGGCACTGGGATCTTTGGGAGTGATGTAATCTTTAATACAATCTTTAATGTAATTTTTAATACAGTGTATTAAAAAGCAGAGACATCAATTTTCTGACAAAGATACATATAGGCAAAGCTATATTTTTCCAGTAGCCATGTGCAGATGTGAGAGTTGGACCATAAAGAAGACTGAGGGCTGGAGAATTGATGCCTTCAAACTGTGGCACTGGATAAGACTCTTGAGAGTCCCTTAGACTGCAAGAAGATCAAATCAGTCAATCCTAAAGGAAATCAACTCTGAATATTGATTGGAAGGACTGATGCTGAAGCTGAAGCTCCAATATTTTGGCCACCTGATGCAAAGAACTAACTCTCTGGAAAAGACCCTGATGCTGGGAAAGATTGAAGGCAGGAGGAGAAGGGGGAGACAGAATGAGATGGTTGGATGGCATCATCAACTCAATGGATATGAGTTTGAGCAAACTCCAGGAGATGGTGAAGGACAAGGAAGCCTGGTGTGTTGCAGTCCATGGGGTCGCAAAGAGTCAGACATGACTTAGCGACTGAACAACAACAACCCAGACCTTGGTGGTGCTAGTGGTAAAGAACCCACCTGTCAATGCAGGAGACTTAAGAGACATGGGTTTGATCCCTGTATCAGGAAGATCCCCTGGAGGAGGGCATGGCAACTCACTCCAGTATTCTTGCCTGGAGAATCCCATGGACAGTGGAGTCTGACAGGCTATGGTCCAGAGGGTCACACAGAGTCAAACTACTTCTGACGTGACTTAGCATGCACACACACAACTCAGCCCTTATGAAGCAAGATTTGAGATTTCAGTCATGCCAACATCTAAAGTGAAAGTGAAAGTGAAGTCGCTCAGTCGTGTCTGACTCTTTGCGACCCCATGGACTGTAGTCTACCAGGTTCCTCCCTCCATGGGATTCTCCAGGCAAGAATACTGAAGTGGGTTGCCATTTCCTTCTCCAGGGGATCTTTCTGACCCAGGGATCGAACCCAGGTCTCCAGCATTCCAGGCAGATGCTTTAACCTCTGAGCCACCAGGGAAGCCCAACATCTAAGGCCATCATGTATCTCTCCAGCTTCAATTCTTGATAATTTCTGTCTTCATTTTCTACTGCTGATGTAACAGATTACAACAAATCTAGTGACATAAAACAAAGTGTATTATCTTTCAGCTCTGGAGATTAGAAGTACAAACTCAGTCTCATTGGCCTTAAATAAAAGTGTAAATAGATCTGTTTCCTTCTGGAGGCTGGGGGAAATTCCATTTCCTTACATTTTCCAGCTACAAGAGGCCACTTGCATTCTTTGCCTAATGGCCCTGTATCACCTTGACCACTACTTCCCTCATCATATCTCCTCTAACTCCATCCTTCCCAGCACCTTCTTATAAGGATGCTTATACTTACACTAGGCCACTCACATTATCCAGATTAGTCTCCCCATCTCAAGATGTTTAATTTAATCACATTTGCAAAAAAAAAACCCTTTTGCCATGTAGGTGGCATATTCAGAAGTCCCTGGAATTAGGACATGGACATCTTTGAGGGACAGAACAGGAAAGATGGAAGGAGCAAGAAGTATTAAGTTACAGAGTTTATAGGACAGAACTAACAAATTAATTCTCTTAGATTGTTTCAGAAGCTTTTAATTTTAATTAGATCCCATTTGTTTATTTTTGCTTTTATTTCGAGTATTCTGGGAGGTGGATCATAGAGGATCCTGCTGTGATTTATGTCAGAGAGTGTTTTGCCTATGTTCTCCTCTAGGAGTTTTATAGTTTCTGGTCTTACGTTTAGTTCTTTAATCCATTTTGAGTTTATTTTTGTGTGTGGTGTTAGAAAGTGGTCTAGTTTCATTCTTCTACAAGTGGTTGACCAATTTTCCCAGCACCACTTGTTAAAGAGATTGTCTTTACTCCATTGTATATTCTTGCCTCCTTTGTCGAAGATAAGGTGTCCGTAGGTGTGTGGATTTATCTCTGGGCTTTCTATTTTGTTCCATTGATCTATATTTCTGTCTTTGTGCCAGTACCATACTGTCTTGATGACTGTGGCTTTGTAGTAGAGCCTGAAGTCAGGCAGGTTGATTCCTCCAGTTCCATTCTTCATTCTCAAGATTGCTTTGGCTATTCGAGGTTTTTTGTATTTCCATACAAATCTTGAAATTATTTGTTCTAGTTCTGTGAAAAAATACCGCTGGTAGCTTGATAGGGATTGCATTGAATCTATAGATTGCTTTGGGTAGTATACTCATTTTCACTATATTGATTCTTCCAATCCATGAACATGGTATATTTCTCCATCTATTAGTGTCCTCTTTGATTTCTTTCATCAGTGTTTTATAGTTTTCCATATATAGGTCTTTAGTTTCTTTCAATGTGTTGGGTAGTCATTTCTCCTTATAAAAGCCGAAATAAGCAGGCATGACTTGGGGTGCCCAAAAGAGCAGAGTCAATAATGGTCAGCAAGGCCCAGCCCCCCTGAGCATGCCTGCTTATCCTTATGTTCACCTGTCTACTGGATATCGCCTGAACAGGCACAGAAACAAACTCTTCATTCCTGGTCCCTGTCCTCATCCCAACCTGTTTTTCCTCCTTGAGTCCCTAAGACAAAGGTGTATAACCTACTCACTAAACCCAGAAATCTACACCATATCCTAATGCTCCGCTTTCCTTTTCACTCCCATATCCCACCCCACACCCCAGCCACCCCCGATCAAATCAGCCACCAAGTTCTGTCAAACCCATCTCCCAGATATCTCTCTTCATCTTCCACCACCCAAACCAGGCTTGACTCAGGGATACACAATTTCTCACCTTGAGTTTTTACAAGAGCCTCCTAACTGGCTCCCCTGGCTTTGGGAGTGCCACCTTTATCACCACTACTAGGAGAGTATTTCCAAAGCATGAATCTGTCACCCGTTTTCTCTACTACTGAAAACTCCCTAATGCCATCTTGGGCTTCCCTGGTGGCTTAGAGGTTAAAGCATCTGCCTGGAATGCTGGAGACCTGGGTTCAATCCCTGGTTCAGGAAGATCCCCTGGAGAAGGAAATGGCAACCCACTCCAGTATTCTTGCCTGGAGAATCCCATGGAGGGCAGAGCCTGGTAGGCTACAGTCCATGGGGTCGCAAAGAGTCAGACACGACTGAGCAACTTCACTTTCACTTTTACTTTCAAGGCTATCTTAGAATAAAGACCAATGTCTTAAGTAGGTGGTTAAGGCTCTTTGTGAGCACCCTTAATTTATCTGGTCAACTTCATGTTAGCCATTCTCTCACATGACAAGACAAATTATTTACAGGTCTTAGAATGTACCTTGATCCCTCACACCTCCTAGCTTTTGGACAGGCTCTTTTCTTTGCTGGAACATCCTCATTCAATTCTGTACCTGGCTAGAGTGATGATTCTCTAAGTCTTCCTCTAGGTATATTGGACTGAGCCAGAGGCTCAAATGGTAAAGAATCTGCCTGCCAATGCAGGAGACCAGGTTTTGATCCTTGGGTAGGAAAGACCCCCTGGAATAAGGAATGGTTACTCCAGTATTCTTGCCTGGAGAATTCCATGGACAGAGGAGCCTGGTGGGCTATAGTCCATGGCATTGCAAAGAGTCAGATATGACTGAGCAACTAACACTTTCATTTTTTCTAGGCATATTGCCCTGGCCTCTTCCATCTTGGCACTCACTACTCACTCTGGAAGCACTTATAACCCAAAATTACAATTGATCATTTAATTATAATCATCTCTTGGATGATTGGACTGTGAGCTCCTAGAGTGTAAGGATTATTCGCAGGGGCCAGCACAGTCCAGGGCACACTGTAATTGTTAAATACATTCCTTAGTTGGGAAATGGGAATGCTAGCTAAGAAAACAAAAAGTAGTAGTAGTAATAAGGAGAGTTAGGGTAGATTTCTAAGGGCCAAGTATCTGGAGCAGATTAGAAAATTTTAGGGGACACCCATCCAGACATACAGTTATAAGGACATAAAGAATAAAAAGAAAGGATTTTTCAATAATGTCAACTTCTCCTGAAGATCAATACCAGAGAAAAGATAAACAAGAAAGCCATCCATGCTGTTCAAGAGAACAGCTTCAAGTGGGATAGTCCATATAGCCAAAGCTATGTTTTTTCCAGGAGTCATGTCAGGATGTGAAAGTTGGACCTTAAAGAAGACTGAACGCTGAAGATTTGATGCTATTGAGCTGTGGTGTTGGAGAAGATTCTTGAGAGTCCCTTGGACTGCAAGGAGATCAAATCAGTCAATCCTAAAGGAATTCAATCCTGGATATTCATTAGGACTGATGCTGAAGCTGAAGTTCCAATACATTGGCCATCTGATGGGAAGAGCCAACTCATTAGAAAAGACCCTGTTGCTTGGAAAGATTGAAGGCAGGAGGAGAAGGGGACAACAGAGGATGAGATGGTTGGATGGCATCACTGACCCAATGGACATGAGTTTGAGCAAATTCTGGAAGAAGGTGAAGAATAGAGAAGCCTGGTATGCTGCCATCCTTGGGTCACAAAAAGTTGGACACAACTGAGTGACTGAACAACAACAGATGGTACAGAAGACAGTGAGGGGAAAAAGATCAGGTTTACAGGGAGTCAAGCACTATATTGTGCTTAAACTTTACTGTACATCACATTCTGGGGAGACCTTATCCAAAATGCATATTCCAAGGTCCATCACAAGAGATACTGGTTGAGTTAGTGTGGACATGGGGGGGGCTTCAGAATCTGCATTTTTAACGAGTGTTCTGACTCTAAGAAACACTTGAATATGTTGCAGTAAGATATTGACTATACATTCTAGAGAATGTTGAGATAAAAAAGGAAGAACCTGGGCAGTATATAATTTGAGAGTGTTAGGCAAAGATGTCAAGAGGTGTATATCAGTAACAGCCAGCCACTAGGAGACGTGTGTATGCACATACTCACACACACACACACACACACACACACACACAGGGATTTGTCACAGGAATTGGACCTTATGGAATTATGGGAGCTGGTCAGGCAGTTTCTGTGAGGCTGTCTTTGGTCTGGAGTTGGAGGCTGAAGTCCACAGGATAAACAGAAGGGAAGGTGGCTGTAAAATAAAAGAGATCAAGAGCAGTCCAGAATCCACAAACATGAGCTGGAGCCCCACAAGGGTGAACCAAGACCCTTGTCAGTTCTTGCTGCCTCTGCATAGTGTGGTGTGTCCTGTGGACTGTGGAGACGTCCTCGTGGAGCTAAGTTCATATACCTGGCCTAGAAAGGGAGCATGAAAGGAGGGTCCAGGGGAAGGTAGGGCAGTTGCATACCTAGTGGCTGATCACAGCAACCAACTGAGCCAGCTGATAAGTGGCAACGTGTACAAACTACAAAATGGCTGCTGCTTCACTTCCACCTTCCCAGTCTCCCACAGGAATCTCACTTTGACCCAAATAACTAGAAATACACAAGGAGGAGAATTCTTGGAAATGCAGTTCAAGTTAACACATTACAAAATCACCACGAGGTGCTTGTGTGTATGTTAGTCAAGTTAACACATTACAAAACCACCACAAGGGGGTTGTTTGTGTGTTAAGAAGGGACAGGGATCACCAGACAGAGAGGTTGGGAAGTCAATTAAGAGGAACTATTGATGGAGCAATATCCTAGCAAAAGAAGAAGGCAAGGGGTCTGGACTTAGAAAGGAGGGACATTCCTTTCTCTAGCATAAATACAAAGCAGAGTAGGAGGAAAAGGGAGAGTAGGGCTTGAGTAGGGAGCTCAGTCACTTCAGTTGAGTCCCATTCTTTGGGATCCCATGGACCTAAGAGGTTCCTCTGTCCATGGGATTATCCTGGCAAGAATACTGGAGTGGATTGCCATTTCCTCCTGCAGGGGATCTTCCCAAGTAGGGGTAACCTGGACCAAAGCACACTTGTTAGAAGAAAAGGGAAGGAGGCAGATAACTTGAGACCACATGTAGGAGAACGCAGCCTTCTCAAAGACAAGGAACAACTTGCATCATTTTCGTTCTGAAGGTCCTCACGTAAGAAAACTTCCAAGAGCAACCAACCCAAAGATAATTTGCAGTCTTTTGGTTGTGGACACAGGATGCATTGATGTTCTTCCAAAATCCAAACTGTGACATAATTTTGAAATATGGTTACTAAGCACCTGCTTTTTCATCACTGTGAAGTTAAGGGCGTTTATAGAGGTCGTGTCTTAGCATATGGTCTGCTTCTTGCTCACTGAGTTGTTGGCAGTGGAGCTGCTCACAGCTTGGTGTGCAGTGCTAGCACCAACATGAGAATTTAAGGAACACCGTGCTGTTTTAGCCAGTCCATCTGAGATTTCTGGCAGAGAGAGGCCCCTTTGTGGGGAAGGGAGAGTTCCTTCTGAAAACTTAAAACTACAAGTTAAGGATATAGCCAAACACCCACAAAATTTCCCTAACATGAGTCTATTGTCTTTCCTTCTTCTTAGGGTAGTGACTTCTCTTAGTTGACTTTCTATGAAAAACAGTTCTTCTTTTCTATTAACCTTAACACTCTGGTTTCAACCTTCAAAGGTACACCCCAGCTCTAATAGATAAGATTTGATAAACAAGACCTGTTCAAATGATACTTACTTGATTTTATGAACTTTCAGTCATGTCTCCTTGACATTTTATTTTCTGGACCAGAAAACGTTGTTGTTGTTTTTTTCTCCTGGAAAAAAATCCATTTGGAAAAAATAATTAGACTTGAATGCAGGTTATCTCTACTTTGGCTTCAGTTTTCCCATTTGCTTGAGCAAATTAATCTTTCCTTTCTTCATCTATAAGTGGGGGTACCAACAAATACCTGACATGTTACTTATAAGGATTAAATGAGATAATACATATATTAGGGGATAAGCTAAGAAGAACCTAAAATGTCAAGTATTAAAAAAGACAAATCCATTTCTTATTCTGGAATTAGTGGCTGATAGGCGTCTCTAGTTCCAGAAAAACATCTATTTCTGCTTTATTGACTATGCCAAAGCCTTTGACTGTGTAGATCACAATAAACTGTGGAAAATTCTGAAAGAGATGGGAATACCAGACCACCTGTCCTGCCTCTTGAGAAATCTGTATGCAGGTCAGGAAGCAACAGTTAGAACTGGACATGGAACAACAGACTGGTTCCAAATAGGAAAAGGAGTACATCAAGGCTGTATACTGTCATCCTACTTATTTAACTTCTATGCAGAGTACATCATGAGAAATTCTGGGATGGAGGAAGCACAAGCTGGAATCAAGACATGTACACCCATGGCAGATATGTGTCAATGTATGGCAAAACCAACACAATATTGTACAGTAAAAATAATAATAATAATAATAAAAGATTGCCTGGAGAAATATCAATAACCTCAGATATGCAGATGACACCACCCTTATGGGAGAAAGTGAAGAAGAACTAAAGAGCTTCTTGATGAAAGTGAAAGAGGAGAGTGAAAAAGTTGCCTTAAAGCTCAGCATTCAGAAAACGAAGATCATGGCATCCGGTTCCATCGCTTCATGAGAAATAGATAGGGAAACAGTGGAAACAGTGGCTGACTTTATTTTTTTAGGCTCCAAAATCACGGTAGATGGTGATTACAGCCATGAAATTAAAAGACGCTTACTCCTTCAAAGGAAAGTTATGACCAACCTAGACAACATATTAAAAAGCAGAGACATTACTTTGCCAAAAGGTCCATCTAGTCAAGGCTATGGTTTTTCCAGTGGTCATGTATGGATGTGAGAGTTGGACTATAAAGAAAGCTGAACACGGAAGAATTGATGCTTTTGAACTGTGGTGTTGGAGAAGACTCTTGAGAGTCTCTTGGACTGCAAGGAGATCCAACCAGTCCATCCTAAAGGAGATCAGTCCTAGGAGTTCATTGGAAGGACTGATGTTGGAGCTGAAACTCCAATCGTTTGGCCAACTTATGTGAAGAGTTGACTCATTGGAAAAGACTCTGATGCTGGGAGGGATTGGGGGCAGGAGGAGACGGGGACAACGGAGGATGAGATGGCTGGATGGCATCACTGACTCAACGGACATGGTTTTGGGTGGACTCTGGGAGTTGGTGATGGACAGGGAGGCCTGGCATGCTGCCGTTCATGGGGTCGCAAAGAGTCGGACATGACTGAGCGACTGAACTGAACTGAATATCCTCAATATACAGCTTTCATTTGTGGAAGTGTCATATCCCAGCCAGCATTGAGGGGGAGAGAGATAATGGTTGGCAAAGAACTTCCTTTTTAAGGTGCGACCCAGAGACCACACATCACTGTTGTTTGTATCCCACTGACCAGCATGCACTCACATGGCCACCTCCGTAGCCTCCCAGCTAGTGATGCTGGGAAATGTGGTCTCTATCTGGTTGGACACTATGCCCAGTTAAAATTGTGGGGAAGTAATTTGTTGTTAAAAAGAAGGATAGTATAAATATTGGGGGATGCTGCTGCTGCTGCTCAGTTGTGTTAAACTCTTTGTAACTCCATGGACTATAGCTCACCAGACTCCTCTGTCCATGGGATATCCCAGGCAAGAATACTGGAGTGGGTTGCCATTTCCTCCTCCAGGGTATCTTCTTGACTCAGGGATTGAACCTCTATCTCCTGCACTGGCAGACAGATTCATTACTACTGAGCCACCTGGGAAGCCCACTTGGTGTTTTACATCATGAGAATTTTCCAAGTTTTATTCACCCTTCTATTCAGTTCAGTGCAGTTCAGTCACTCAGTCATGTCCGACTCTCTGAGACCCCATGAATTGCAGCACGCCAGGCCTCCCTGTCCATCACCAACTCCCAGAGTTCACCCAAACCCATGTCCATTGAGTCAATGATGCCATTCAGCCATCTCATCCTCTTTCCATCTCCTCCTGCCCCCAATTCCTCCCTGTATCAGAGACTTTTCCAATGAGTCAACTCTTCACATAAGGTGGCCAAAATATTGGAGCTTCAGCTTCAGCCTCAGTCCTTCCAAAGAATACCCAGGATTGATCTCCTTTAGAATGGACTGGTTGGATCTCCTTGCAGTCCAAGGGACTCTCAAGAGTCTTCTCCAACACCACAGTTCAAAAGCATCAATTTTTCCATGCTCAGCTTTCTTTATAGTCCAACTCTTACATCCATACATGACTACTGGAAAAACCATAGCCTTGACTAGATAGACCTTTTTTGGCAAAGTAATGTCTCTGCTTTTCAATATGCTATCTAGGTTGGTCATAATCTTTCTTCCAAAGAGTAAGTGTCTTTTAATTTCATGGCTGCAATCACCATCTGCAGTGATTCTAGAGTCCCCAAAAATAAAGGCTGACACTGTTTCCACTGTTTCCCCATCTATTTCCCATGAAGTGATGGGACCAGATGCCATGATCTTCGTTTTCTGGATGCTGAGCTTTAAGCCAACTTTTTCACTCTCCTCTTTCACTTTCATCAAGAGGATTTTTAATTTCCCTTCACTTTCTGCCATAAGGGTGGTGTCATCTGCATATCTGAGGTTATTGATATTTCTCCCAGCAATCTTGATTCCAGATTGTGTTTCTTCCAGTCCAGCGTTTCTCATGATGTACTCTGCATATAAGTTAAATAAGCAGGGTGACAATATACAGCCTTGACGGACTCCTTTTCCTATTTGGAACCAGTCTGTTGTTCCATGTCCAGTTCTAACTGTTGCTTCCTGACCTGCATACAGATTTCTCAAGAGGCAGGTTAGGTGGTCTGGTATTCCCATCTCTTTCAGAATTTTCCACAGTTTATTGTGATCCACACAGTCAAAGGCTTTGGCATAGTCGATAAAGCAGAAGTAGATGTTTTTCTGGAACTCTCTTGCTTTTTCCATGATCCAGCGGATGTTGGCAATTTGATCTCTGGTTCCTCTGCCTTTTCTAAAGCCAGCTTGAACATCAGGGAGTTCACGGTTCACGTATTGCTGAAGCCTGGCTTGGAGGATTTTGAGCATTACTTTACTAGCATGTGAGATGAGTGCAATTGTGCGGTAATTGGAGCATTCTTTTGCATTGCCTTTCTTTGGAATTGGAATGAAAACTGACCTTTTCCAGTCCTGTGGCCACTGCTGAGTTTTCCAAATTTGCTGGCAGATTGAGTGCAGCACTTTCACAGCATCATCTTTCAGGATTTGAAACAGCTCAACTGGAATTCCATCACCTCCACTAGCTTTGTTCGTAGTGATGCTTTCTAAGGCCCACTTGACTTCACATTCCAAGATGTCTGGCTCTAGATGAGTGATCACATCATCATGATTATCTGGGTCGTGAAGATCTTTTTTGTACAGTTCTTCTGTGTATTCTTGCCACCTCTTCTTAATATCTTCTGCTTCTGTTAGGTCCATACCATTTCTGTCCTTTATCGAGCCCATCCTTGCATGAAATGTTCCCTTGGTATCTCTAATTTTCTTGAAGAGATCTCTAGTCTTTCCCATTCTGTTGTTTTCCTCTATTTCTTTGCATTGATCACTGAAGAAGGCTTTCTTATCTCTTCTTGCTATTCTTTGGAACTCTGCATTCAGATGCTTATATCTTTCCTTTTCTCCTTTGCTTTTCGCCTCTCTTCTTTTCACAGCTATTTGTAAGGCCTCCCCAGACAGCCATTTTGCTTTTTTGCATTTCTTTTCCATGGGGATGGTCTTGATCCCTGTCTCCTGTACAATGTCATGAACCTCATTCCATAGTTCCTCAGGCACTCTATATATCAGATCTAGGCCCTTAAATCTATTTCTCACTTCCAGTGTATAATCATAAGGGATTTGATTTAGGTCATACCTGAATGGTCTAGCGGTTTTCCCTACTTTCTTCAATTTAAGTCTGAATTTGGTAATAAGGAGTTCATGATCTGAGCCACAGTCAGCTCCTGGTCTTGTTTTTGCTGACTGTATAGAGTTTTCCATCTTTTGCTGCAGAGAATATAATCAATCTGATTTTGGTGTTGACCATCTGGTGACGTCCATGTGTAGAGTCTTCTCTTGTGTTGTTGGAAGAGGGTGTTTGCTATGACCAGTGCATTTTCTTGGCAAAACTCTTATTAGTCTTTGCCTTGCTTCATTCCACATTCCAAGGCCAAATTTTCCTCTTACTCCAGGTGTTTCTTGACTTCCTACTTTTGCATTCCAGTCCCCTAGAATGAAAAGGACATCTTTTTTGGGTGTTAGTTCTAAAAGGTCTTGTAGGTCTTCATAAAACCGTTCAACTTCAGCTTCTTCAGCATTACTGGTTGGGGCATAGACTTGGATAACTGTGATATTGAATGGTTTGTCTTGGAAACGAATAGAGATCATCTGTTGTTTTTGAGATTTCATCCAAGTACTGCATTTCAGACTCTTTTGTTGACCATGATGGCTACTCCATTTCTTCTGAGGGATTCCTGCCCTCAGTAGTAGATATAATGGTCATCTGAGTTAAATTCACCCTTTCCAGTCCATTTTAGTTCACTGATTCCTAGAATGTTGACGTTCACTCTTGCCATCTCCTCTTTGACCACTTCCAAATCGCCTTAATTCATGAACCTGACATTCCAGGTTCCTATGCAATATTGCTCTTTACAGCATCAGACCTTGCTTCTATCACCAGTCACATCCACAGCTGGGTATTGTTTTTGCTTTGGGTCCATCTCTTCATTCTTTCTGGAGTAATTTCTCCACTGATCTCCAATAGCATATTGGGCACCTACTGACCTGGGGAGTACCTCTTTCAGTATCCTACCATTTTGCCTTTTCTTACTGTTCATGGAGTTCTCAAGGCAAGAATACTGAAGTGGTTTGCCATTCCCTTCTCCAGTGGACCACATTCTGTCAGACCTCTCCACCATGACCCGCCCATCTTGGTTTGCCCCGCGGGCATGGCTTAGTTTCATTGAGTTAGACAAGGCTGTGGTCCTAGTGTGATTAGAATGACTAGTTTTCTGTGAGTATGGTTTCAGTATGTCTGCCCTCTGATGCCCTCTTGCAACACCTACCATCTTTCTTGGGTTTCTCTTACCTTGGGCGTGGGGTATCTCTTCACGGCTGCTCCAGCAAAGCACAGTTGCTGCTCCTTACCTTGGATGAGGGGTGTCTCCTCCCACTGCCCTTCCTGACCTTCAACGTGGGATGGCTCCTCTAGGCCCTCCTGCGCCCACACAGCCACCACTCCTTGGGCATGGGATTGCTCCTCCTGGCCGCCACCCTGGGATAGGGCGCCACCTCTGGCCTCGGATGCGGGGTAGCTCCTCCCGGCCATCACCTTTAACCTTGGATGCAGGGTAGCTCCTCCTGGCCACCATCCCTGGCCTCGGAGGTGGGGTATTCTGCTTTATTTCTCCCCTTGTCATATCAAATGACCATCAATGAGACTAAACTAATCACTTTATGAGCATAATAGCATGGAAAGAAGTAGCATCCTACTGTTATTTAATTCATTATTTCAATACTCAAGAAACGGTACTGGATGCAGTGTGGACCGGCCATCTCTTGATAATTTTGTTCAGTTCAGTTCAGTTCAGTTCAGTCGCTCAGTCATGTCCTACTCTTTGCGACACCATGAATCGCAGCACGCCAGGCCTCCCTGTCCATCACCAAATCCCGGAGTTCACTCAGACTCACATCCATCGAGTCAGTGATGCCATCCAGCCATCTCATCCTCTGTCATCCCCCTTTCCTCCTGCCCTCAATCCCTCCCAGCATCAGAGTCTTTTCCAATGAGTCAACTCTTCGCATGAGGTGGCCAAAGTACTGGAGTTTCAGCTTTAGCATCATTCCTTCCAAAGAAATCGCGGGG
>SJYT01076187.1:0-58865 GCA_006410635.1 Cephalophus harveyi
AAATGTTCTTTTGATGCGTTTGTGAGGGAGAAAGTGGTCTCCACGTCCTATTCCTCCGCCATCTTGGGACCGCCCCCTATGTGTTTTTTAATTGAGATACAGCTGATACACAATATCGTATTAGATTCAGGTGTACAACATAGTGATTCAAAATTTTCATAGATTATGCTCCATTTAAAGTTGTTATAAAATACTGGCTATATTATCTGTGCTGCAAAATACATCCTGGTAGCTTATTTATTTTATACAGACTAGTTTGTAACTCTTACTCCACTACCCCTATCTTGTCCTCTCCCTGCTTTTCTCCTCTCCCTGGTAACCTCTACACACAGACACACACGCACACAGGTAAGGAGCAAAATTCTACAGGTGAAAAGTAGGATGCTGGCCCAGGAATTAGTTACACAGCTTTGAGATGCCAATCTAAATTGTCACTAGGTAATTAAGCCATGGACAGAGGAGCCGGGTGGGCTATGGTCCATAGGGTCACAAAGAGTCGGACACAACTGAAGTGACTTAGCACACACACACACACACAACTAAGCCATAGCTTTTGAGTACACCATGCGTGATCAGATTGGAACTGAGCTACTGAGGTTTTTCTACTCTTTACAGGTTGGGTTGAATTAAGTGCTGCCAATGCCAAATCCACGGAGGAGAGGAAATGAATTGAGGCTGATTGTTGGTTACTGTGTTAGTGCACAGCTAGTTCAGTCCTTCTGACACCAAAGACAGTGGACAAATCTTAATTATTGGAATTGATTGAACCCTAATAGTATCTGGTATCGACTCTCCTGATTTCAGGGCTGTTCTCCTAAGAAATGATACATACTATCTTGGAAACCCCAGACATGTGCCTCTAATCAGCCTGGTCTCTGCATCACTCCCGGCTTCCCAGTGGTTCCGTGGTAAAGAACCCACCTACCAATGCAGGAGATGCAGGTTAAATCCCTAGGTCAGAAAGATCCCCTGGAGGAGGAAATGGCAAACCACTCACTCTGTCCAAAATCCCATGGACAGAGGAGCCTGGCAGGCTACAGTCCATGGGGTCACAAAGAGTCAGACACAACGCAGTGATTAAACAACAGCAACAATTGCATCACTCCAGCTGTTGCTGCTACTTACAGGTATGTGCTGGGACTGGATCTCCAACTTCCATTTTTCCAGGAACTTGCTTCTGCGTACATTCTTCTTATTTTCCTCTTACTGGATTTGTTATCCTACCTGTATCTCCCTCCAGTTTTCCCTTCTCCCCTATTAGACTCCATCTATTACTAAACTTTTACATTTGCTTCATCCCTTCTCTATTTTATGTTTTTAAACATTGAACACAAAATGCATTATATTTAGCAACAGACTCTGGGATTCACTGGACTTCCCCAGTGATTCAGTGGTAAAGAATCAGCGTATAATGCAGGAGAGCAGGTTCAATCCCTGGGTCAAGAAGATCCCAGCGAGGAGGAAATGGCAACCCACTCCAGTATTCTTGCCTGGAACATCCTGTGGACAGAGAAGCCTGGTGGGCCTCAGTAGATGGGGTGACAAAGAGTTGGACTGATTGAGCACCCAAGCACTGGGATTCGTTAAAATAGAGTACTAAGTTTTCTTAGCATCTGCATACAATAACCAAAGAATGTTTGATAACAATAGCCTTAGATATAAAATAAGGACCAATAAGCCATTCTTGTCCTCCTGATAGAAATACAGTGGTTATGGAATTCTCAGTCAAAGGTCTCCTTTCAGGAAAAATCTGACCCATCTTCCTATAGCTAACCTGTGGTACTCTGAAAATATTCACGTACAAGTTATTAGTGTCAGACATGCAGATTTGCACAAAGGCATATAAAGGTCTGAAATTTGATAAACATTTTTTATTAAAATGGAAAAGACCTTCTTCTTTGCTCTAGTCATATTTTATAATAATTCATTTCTTTGTATGAACCCTTTTGAAGATGGCAAACCAAGGCTGAAGTAATGGAAAGATATATTCTGGAAGATCTCCCAAAAGGGAGTTCCCAATACGAAGCAACATAGAAAAGGCAGAATAACCACCCTAAGGTTGATTCTGACCAGAGAGTCCAGGCTCTAACTCCAACTCTGCCTCTCACCGTGTGTACCTGACCTTGGGTAAGTTACTTAGTGACTCTCAAACTCTACTCTGTTCACCTATTTTATTGGGATAAAGATACTACCCACCTGATAAACTTAATAAGGAAATGAGAGGGTCTATGTAAACGTCTTATCACAGTTACTCTCAGGGCATAGTAAGATTTGGGTAACTGGTAATACTGAAAACAACATAAAACCCCTGTTCCTGACATAAGAGAGTAGGTTTTGGGGTTTTTTTTCATAGTCTCAAATTGACTATTTTTTTTCCCCAAGCTTTAAATGTTTTATCTTGTACTGGGATATAACCAATTAACAATGCTGTGGTAGTTTCAGGTGAACAGCAAAGGGACTCAGCCATACATATACATATACATGTATCCATGGAGACTGTATATTGTCACATTATTTAACTTATATGCAGAGTACATCATGAGAAACGCTGGGCTGGAAGAAGCACAAGCTGGAATCAAGATTGCCGGGAGAAATATAATAACCTCAGATATGCAGATGACGCCACCCTTATGGCAGAAAGTGAAGAGGAACTAAAAAGCCTCTTGATGAAAGTGAAAGAGGAGAGTGAAAAAGTTGACTTAAAGCTCAACATTCGGAAAACTAAGATCATGGCATCTGGTCCCATCACTTCATGGCAAATAGATGGGGAAACAGTGGTAACAGTGTCAGACTTTATTTTGGGGGGCTCCAAAATCACTGCAGATGATGACTGTAGCCATGAAATTAAAAGACACTTACTCCTTGGAAGGAAAGTTATGACCAACCTAGATAGCATATTGAAAAGCAGAGACATTACTTTGCCAACAAAGGTCCATCTAGTCAAGACTATGGTTTTTCCAGTGGTCATATATGGATGTGAGAGTTGAACTGTGAAGAAAGCTGAGCGCCAAAGAATCGATGCTTTTTGAACTGTGGTGTTGGAGAAGACTCTTGAGAGTCCCTTGGACTGCAAGAAGATCCAACCAGTCTATCCTGAAGGAGATCAGTCCTGGGTTTTCATTGGAAGGACTGATGCTGACTCCAATACTTTGGCTACTTCATGCGAAGAGTTGATTCATTGGAAAAGACCCTGATGCTGGGAGGGATTGGGGGCAGGAGAAGAAGGGGATGACAGAGGATAAGATGGCTGGATGGCATCACCGACCTGATGGACATGAGTTTGAGTGAATTCCAGGAGTTGGTAATGGACAGGGAGGCCTGGTGTGCTGTGATTCATGGGGTCACAAAGAGTCGGACACGACTGAGCGACTGAACTGAACTGAATTCTCCCCCAAATTCCCCTCCCATCCAGATTGGCACATAACATTGAGTAGAGTTCCATGGGCTATACAATAGATCCTTGTTGGTTACCCATTTTAAATATAGCAGTGTGTACATGACCTTCCCAAAGTTCCTAACTATCCCTGCCCTCTGGCAACCATAAGTTAGTTTTCTAAGTCTGTGAGTGAGAGATCAGGTATTAAAAGAATTCTGAACACTCAGAAAAAGTGAAAGTCATTCAGTCGTGTCCAACTCTTTGCGAACCCATGGACTGTATAGTCCATGGAATTCTCCAGGCCAGAATACTGGAGTGGGTAGCCCTTCCCTTCTCCAGGGGATCTTCCCAATGCAGCGATCGAACCCAGGACTCCTTCATTGCAGGCAGATTCTTTACCAGCTGTATATTGTCTTCAGGGAAGCCCAAGAATACTGCAGTGGGTAGCCTATCCCTTCTCCAGCAGATCTTCCCGAGCCAGGAATCAAATCAGGGTCTCCTGCATTGCAGGTGGATTCTTTACCAACTGAGCGAAATACTCAAAACTCATCAGCTATTGGGTAGCTGTAATTCATATTTATAACAGCAGGTGGCACTAATATCATATTTATCTGACACTACATGGCCCCTGAATTTTCTTTTTTTTTTTTTTAAGCATTCCCTTTTGGTTTTCTTTTCCAGAAACAGCATTTCCTCCTTGATCTTTTAAATTTTGGTTATCCTTCTATGGTTTAGTAGGCTATTTTCAGTAGCATAGCCTAGTAAATTGTTTCTATTTTTAATATTTTTAATGCAGACGCAAATTTCCATGGGCTGATTACATGAAATTTTAAAAATTTATTTTGAAGTTTTGCCCTCTTTATAATTCATTCTCTAAATTTGATCATATTGTTTCCCTATGGGCACTGAAACTAGAGTATTTTACATCTGTGTTTTCCTATGATCCTAAGAAAAGTTCAAGTCCCCTTTTCCAGAATACCACAAGATAACAACAAATACATTTATTAGAAGGAATGTTTGAAGAAAAGACTTTGAACTTGGCAAAAGGAAAACTATCAATGCTTCTGAAATCATTTTTAAATTGCATGGTGGATCTGCTCATGGTTAATTCAGCAGCAATGATCATAACATTTTTCCAATTCAGTTTGCATTGCTCTCACAATGTACCAGTGTGTGTAATATCCTTTGCTGCTGCCATTGCAGCTAATGGCAGGTCATTCTCTAACCCAACCTGGAAGCCACAGGTTTGACTTTATGTGGTTGCATCAAGCTTGAACTGTGACACGGGCCTGAGTTCCCTTTTGTCACCGAGTTTAGAGATCTTCTAAGAGTTAACCCGGTACCTCACAGTAAGATTCTCACTTATTGCCAACTGAAGGCAAAAACACAGGCTCTTGCAAAGTGTATTTGTGCAACCACATCCCAGAGTCTCGGTTGCAACCTAATTCTATGGTCAGAGCACACACACAGTGGTGTTAAGAAAGATGGACCACAAGAGCAGGGCTGTCAGTTCACACGGGGACAGGAGGTGAACTCTGAGGGTCCTGTATTGCCTTTTAGGGGGCAGTGGCACCAGCTTTGAGGGAGGAATTTACAATGACATCCTGCAACCCACTGAAAGGCCCATTCCCTCCAAAAGCACATGCTAGTGACGAAATAACAGCAATCAGGTTGACCTATTTAAACTTCTCTGTAACAAGTAAAATCATTTTGAACCTAAATTCTCTTCCGTGTTTAAGGATGGATAAGTTTTCAGTGGGGGTGGGGGTAGGGGGGTATGACAAAACTTTGCAGAAGCTGAAATATCACATGTGTACAATCGAGTAGTAAATTTCATGAAATAGCCCTGTTTTAATTTTTGGCCAATGAGGTCCCCTCACATGGACATCAAGAGACAAGAGTCATGATAAAATTCTGATTTAGTGGAAAATATTCATTGTTGATTCTATTAGCCAGTAATTTTACAAGCAAATAATGACAACTGGGGCTTCCCAGGTGGTGCTAGTGGTAAAATATCTGCTTGCTAATGCAGGAGATGTAAAAGATGTGTGTTCAGTCCCTGGGTTGGAAGATCCTCTGGAGAAGGAAATGGCAACCCACTCCAGTATTCTTGCCTGGAGAATCCCACGGACAGAGGAGCCTGGCAGGCTATAGTCCATAGGGTCAAAAAGAGTTGGACATGACTGAAGCAACTGAGCCCACACACAATGACAATTAGATCTCTTGTAATTCCTGTCTCACATTTCCTTGTGTTGGATAAAGCAGTCCTGGTCTAAAGATGGTATTAGAGCAGGGGTCCCCAGCCTCTGGGATCTAATGCCTGATGATCTGAGGTGGAGCTGATATAATAATAATAGAAATAAAGTGCATAAGAAATGTAATGCTCTTAAATCATCCCAAAACCATCCCCATCCCCCGGGTCCATGGAAAAATTGTCTTCCATAAAACCAGTCCCCGATGACAAAAAGGTTGGGGACCGCTGTATTAGAGGACTTAATTTCTTATTTCCAGTGAATGGGACAATTTGCACTTCAGTGTGATGCAAGCTGCTTGTTTCTAACATAGACTCTTCCTCAAATTAAGGATGTATATCCTCTTCTCAGAGCTTCCCAGGTGGTGCTAGTGGTGAAACTGCCTGCCTGCCTGACAAAGCAAGAGACATAGAAGATAAGGGTTTGATCCCTGGGTTGGGAAGATCACCTGGAGGAGGGCATGGAAACCCACTCCAGAGTTCTTGCCTGGAGAAGCCCATGGACAGAGGAGCCTGGCGGGTGACTGGGACACAGTATATCCAATTCTTAGTTGATTAAGAGTTTGGATCAAGAGTGAATGTTAGTTTTATCAAACACCTTTGCATATCTACCCAGCTGATCATTTGGTTTTTCTCTGAGACTTTTTCATGAGATAAATTCTGTTGATAAGTTTCCTACAACTGTACCACCCTTCTACTTTTAGAATAAAACTTAAGTCCACTCTGCATTGTTCTTTTCATAGAGATGAGATTCACTAATATTTTATCATCTCTGTAGCTATATTTGTACAAATATAAATTTGCATTTATATTTTTCTTCTACACTGTAATGAGTTTTTCTACCAGGATGATGTTGTTTCATAAAATAACTTAGGAAGTATTCCATTGTTTTCTGTGGAATAGTTAATACTACAATCAACTGATCTATCCTTCGAATATGCAGAAGTATATGTCTTTATATTTAGAGCTGGCATTTTTTCTTTTAGATGTAATATCTGGGCCATATTTTCCATGCCTTCTCTGCTGTTTACACACTGCCAAACATGTGTGGCTCAGCTGGTAAAGAATCCGCCTGCAATGCAGGAGACCTGGGTTCAATCCCTGGGTTGGGAAGATCCCCTAGAGAAAGGAAAGGCTACCTACTCCAGTATTCTGGCCTGGAGAATTCCATGGACTGTGTAGTCCATGGGGTTGCAAAGAGTTGGACACGACTGAGTGACCTTCACTATGCTGTTTAGTCAGCTCAGATTTTCTATTTCTTGGCTCAGTTTTATCCATCTACACTTTCCTAGAGAATTCTGTCTTTCCTTGTGGTTTTTACAATTTATTAATTAATTAACTATGCAGCAGTCTTTTGTAAATTTGATTCTCTACACCTATGGTCTTATATCCTTTCGTCTTCCTTTGTGTACAGTATCTGTAGTTTTCTCTTGACTAGATTCACTCCAGGTCTATTCAATTGATCAGAATGCTCATATTCCTTTATGTACAGTGTCTATAGTTTTCTTTTTTCTTGACTAGATTCACTCCAGGTCTATTCATTTAATCAGAATGTTTCTACTTAAAACAGCTTACAGCACATCAATTAAAATATATGGCCAGTGGAATTTTCCTGTTGCTCACATTCTAAGTAAACAAGAGTTTCCTATCTTCTAATAACATACCATTGAGAAGAATTCTAACATAGGTACCCAGACCATGAGTTACAACAACAATTTTTAAAATAGGAAGACTCTGACCTCCCTGTGACGCAGTGGCTAAGACTCTGTGCTCCCAATGTAGAAGGCTCAGGTTCCATCCCTGTTCAGGGGAGGAGATCCCACGTGGCTCAACTAAAGTGTTCACATGCTGCAACAACAACAAAAAGATCATGCTGCAACCAAGACTGAAGATCCTACATACTGCAGCTGAGATCCTGTGCAGCCAAATAAGTAAAATAAATCTTAAAAAATAAGACTAAAGTCAAGCAAGGCCTTTTTGGCAAATTACAGGAGAAACCAAAACACAATTCACAGGGCCAGACTCTCTCTTGGCACTTGAAGTGTCAGCCAAGCCCAAAGTTAACAAGAACAGACTTTAACAGTCAGATGGTTTCTAAATAGAATTTGCTCCAGAAAGAACATCAGCGAGATTATTTCTCCTCCTAAGAGACTTTTTGCATATGTTCTATGAGTCGTTTTGAGAAACAAACCCTGAGGCATCATTTTATGGAGGGAAGGGCTTATTTAAATAAGAACATTATGCCGCAGTAACATGACTAAGAAACCCTGTAAGAAAGGAAGAAACCCCTGAGCCAGCTGGGCCAGGTGATTGCTCCAAGTTACTTAGAGAAAGCTTGTTATTGTGAAAGAAGTGAGTTCAGGAATATTGCCTAAAGATGACGCAAAACAATCCTGAGATGAAGCCATACCTTGAGATGGAAGACTGTACAAGAAAGACTGCATCCATTATGTTGCCTACAAGTTAACATTAAAGGTTTGTTGCCAAGCTATCATTCACGGGCTTTGCAAACCAGTATTTGCTTGGTTCGAAGAACAACTTTCAAAATATCTTTAACTTAGGGGCTTCCATGATGGTTCAAAGGCTAAGACTCTGCACTCCCAATTCAGGGGCCCCAGATTTGATCCCTGGCCAGGGAACTAGATCCCAATGCTGCAACTCAGAGTTTGCATGCCACAACTAAAGATCCTGCAAGCCACAATGAAGATGGAAGATCCCACATACCACAACTAAGACCTGGCACAGCCAAACAATTTAATACATAAATTTAAAAAATTAATTGAAATTACTAATGAAAAAAATCTAAATTTAAAATCTTATCATGCAAATGAACAATCCCTAAAAACTTGGGTGTCTTTTATTGTGACAATAACAACTCTGTGTTAAATGTAGGTTCTCTCAAGAGGATAAAGAGTTGACATTCAAAAACATGAATTCTGAGGCCAAGGACCAGTTGAAGACAGCAAATAATTGTCCAAATCCCATTGAACTCATGAAGATAAAAGCAGTTAAGAATATCACCCATATGTTTATCTGAAGGAAATGAAAACAGGATATCTAAGAGATCTATGAGCTCCCGTTTTGACTGCAGCATTATACCCCATAGCCAAGGTGTAGAAATGACCGAAGTTTCCATTAAGAGATGAACAGATAAAGAAAATGTGGAATATATCGACAATGGAATATTACTCAACCATGAGAAAGAAGGAAATCCTGCCATTTCTAGCTACATGGATGGACCTTAAGGCATTATGCTAAGTAAACTATGTCAGACAGAGAAGGACAAGCACTATATGATCTCATACGTGGAGCTTAAAGAAAAGAACTCATAGAAACAGAGTAGAATGGTGGTTGCCAGGAGCTGGGGGATGTGGGAAATGAGGAGATGTTGGTCAAAGGGTTCAAACTTCCAGTTGTAAGATGAGTAAGTTTTGGGACTTCCCAGGTAGTCCAGTGGTTAAGACTCCCTGCTTCCACTGCATGGGACAGGCTCCATCTGTGGTCAGGGAACTAAGATCCTGCCTATTGCATGCTATGCAATATGGCCAACATTTTTTTAAATAAATAAATATTTCAGAGAATTCTTGAGGGCCAGAAAACTAAAAAGAAAAAAGATAAATAAGTGTAGGGGATCTAATATACAGTATCGTGTCAGTCGCTCAGTCGTGTCCGACTCTTTGCGACCCCGTGAACTGTAACCTACTAGGCTTCTCTGTCAATGGGATTCTCCAGGCAAGAATACTGGAGTGGATTGCCATTTCCTTCTCCAGGGGATCTTCCCGACCCAGGGATTGAACCTGGGTCTCCCGCATTGGAGGCAGACGCTTTAACCTCTGAGCCACCAGGGAAGCCCTAATATACAGTATAGTGACTACAATATTGTATTATATACTTGAAAATTGCTGAGAGTAAATCTTCAATGTTTTTACCACACACACACACACACATTTTAATCACATGAAGTGATGGAGCTGCTACCTAATCCTATTGTGGGAATCATTTCACAATAATATGTACATCATATCATCACATTGTACACCTTATATATACAATTGTATGTCAATTATATTTCAATAAGGCTGGAAAAAAAAGATTGTCTATCTGGATCTGGTTCTACAGTTTCAACACTCTCAGCTCCTTGACAAGTTTCCTTTCAAATATTTCTGGAATAGTCTTCAGAATAATCTGACCATTTTCTTTTATTTCTTACTCTGATCTTTGCTAGGTGGTATCACCAGTGTCTACAAGGCCTTGCAAACCTTTCTATGGATGTTTTCACATCTCCTTGTAGCACCATGATTTCTGCCAGACACTCTGTCTTTTCCATTAGGACACACAAGAAAGCAATGTCTCTCCCTCCACTTCTTTATTTCTCCCCCAGGTTAATTGAGATATAATTAATATAATACTGGGTAGGTTTAAGCTATGTAACATGTTGACTTGATATTTACATATTATAAAATGACTACCACCACAGCTGTGGCTAACACCTTCATAGCATCACATAATTAATTATTATATGCTTTTCTACATAGTCTAGGTGAGAACATTTAAGATATACTTTCTTAGTAACTTTCTAGTATATAATACAGTATTGTTAACTACAGCATAGTCATCATACGGTACATTAGATCCCTAGAACTTAGATCCTCATTAGATCTGCAACTAGAACTTCTAGTTCCAAGTTTGTAACTTTTGACCAACATCTCCTCAGTCTTGCCTTCCCCCAGCTCCTGGCCACCATCAGCCTATTCTGTTTCTGAGTTCACAGATCAAGTATTTAACTTTCTATTTGACTTATTTTACTTAGCATAATGCCCCCAAGGTCCTCAATGATATTGCAAATGTCAGGATTTCTTTCTTTCTCAGGGATGAATAGTATTCCATTGAATGTATATGCCACGTCTTCTTCATCCATTCATCCTTGCATTTACACTTAGGTCATTCCCACATCTTGGCTATTGTGACTAAAGTGCAAGGAACATGCCTCCCTCACCTCTTTAAAAGTCCACTTATTCAGTGGGTACCAAAGCAGCTGCTGTGTGCCATTGTCTTATAGAGATTTAGTTACGTTTTTTATTCAGTTTCCATCATTCAGAATAGAGGGGCTAAGCCGGTAGAATATTCCCCAGAACAGATACTCACTGTTGTCAGTGTCCTGTCCTCTGAAGGCAACCTTCACTACTTGGAGTTCTCCTCTCCTAATGACCTTTCTTCCAGAAGCTCCACCCAAATCCTTATGCGACAGATTTCTGGTGGGTAAGTGCCACACTGGTGCCTCCCTTGTTCCCTGCCTCTTCTCCTGGAGGACCTTTCCCCCTTCCTTTTCTCCCCTCCTCCACAGACTTCAAAGGGTAGCAGTCACAGTACAGAGCAGGGGTTGGCAAATTATGACCCTCAAACCAAATCCAGCCTGCAAAAATGATTTTTAACATTTTAAAAATAATTGGAAAAAAATCAAGAGAGGAATATTTCATGACGTAAGAAAATTACATGAAATTCAAATGCCATGTCTACAAATAAAGTTTTATTGGCACACAGTCACACTCATTTGTTGCATATTGTCTACGGCTGTTTTTCTGCTAAAACTGCAGAGTGGAGTGGTTGAAACAGAGACCATGTGGCCTGCAAAGTCTGAAATACATACATGGGCCTTTTACAATAAAAGTTCACTGATCCTTGGACCCTTTGACCATGGACCCTGGCACTAGTCTGCCTGGGTTTTGAATTTAGTTCTGCCACTACCTATGTGCGCAGTACTATAACCAGGCCTGAGTTGCAATTTGCAGATTTGTAACGAGGAGATGACAGCAGTTCTATTTACCTCCTTAGGATATATGGGGATTAAAGAAATGAATTAGAATAGTACCAGACACAAGCCATACATCTTAATTACCATTGTTACATTACAGCTGGTGACCATGGAAAATCTGTCTGGTATTAAATAAAAATTCTGGACCAAATGTTTGTTTCTTAACTGACCTCAAAGTAATAGAAAAATTTGCTGAATATGACAGTCACCTAAACAGTATAAGAATAGTGTCCTTGTTACAAAGGGGCTGCAGAATGAAACTGATGCTGAGATTCCCTGGACAATGTAGAAAAGGAGGATGTTAAATGCCTAGATTTGACCTTTATTCAGGACAGGAGTGAAGTTTCATTCTGCAGTTTATTTTGTTTTGAAGAAGGTTGAATTTTTTTTTTTTAATTTTCCTCTACATTTTCCATGAAAATGAATAATTTTATGTAGTTACAATCATAATATAGCATATATAGTTGAATTATTTTTACTTAAGCTTACAGCTTAACTTTTCCATTTTGCTTCTTAGTTTTCATCATCTTTTTTTAGACAGTTTTATGGATATAATTTTTCAATATATATATATATATCTTTTTCAAGATACATTTAAATAGGACTTCCGTGGAGGTCCAGTGATTGGGAATCAGCATGCCAATGCAGGGAATATGAACCTGTGCTGCCCAACAAGAGAAGTCACCACAGTGAGAACCTGAGCACTGCAACAAAGAGCAGCCTCTACTCTCCATAACTAGAGAAAGACCCAGCACAATCAAAAACAGGTAAATGAATTAAAAAAAAAAAAAAGACACCACTTATAAAGATACATATAGTCTTTAAAAAAGTCAAGTAGTTTTCATTCCTTCCTCCCTATCAAACAACCCAGTTTTCATTAAATTAATGACTTCAGTGGCTCAGATGGTTAAGAATCCTCCTGCAGTGCTGGAGACCTGGGTTCGATCCCTGGCTTGGGAAGATCTCCTGGAGGAGGGCATGGTGACCCACTCCAGTATTCATGCCTGAGAAATCCCAAGGACAGAGTAGCCTGGCAGGCTATAGTCCATGGGGTCACAAAGAGCTGGACGCAACTAAGCACGATGATTTCAACTATCTCATCCTCTGCTGCCTCCTTCCCCTTTTGCCTTTAATCTTTCCCAGCATCAGGGCCTTTTCCAATGAGTCGACTGTTCCCAGAGGATGAGATAGTTGGATAGCATCACTGACTCAATGGCCATGAAATTGGGCAAACTCCGGGAGATAGTGAGGGATGGGGAGACCTGGTGTGCTGCAGTCCATGTGGTCACAAAGAGTCGGACACGACTGAACAACAACAAATGACTTCAAATTGCTCACGTCATCAACTTCTCCTAAAGGATATGTGCAGCATAGAGTATTCTAGAAACAAATAACTTTCATAACTTTCTTGTTATGAAAGTGTTCACCAAGCATCAATCTCACAGTGATGGGGCTGAAGATATGAACAGCTTTAGAGCCCTGACCATCATCTCCCCTCTCATCAGAGAAACTGGACCTCCAAAGTCACAGAGCAGAGCCTAGGACAGACCCAGAGATGCTCACCAGCCAGGGTATTTGAGGACAGAGAGTAGATAGGGATGGGAATCTTCAGGTCATATGAAAAAGGTGTTTCTAGGGCTGTAGATATCCACTCCTTTGTCCAGTTTAGCTCACAGGTCTCAAATTACAGTGTATCACCCTGGCCCCGACTTACACAGAACCACTCTGTCCTGAAGCATCTGCCCTAAGAAGACTGCATAGCAGGTGTTTAGAGTCAAATATATCCCTCCTCCCCATTTTTTGTAGTTCTAGTAACTCCACTCAGGCTTCCTAGGTGGCTCGGTGATAAAGAATACTCCTGCCAATGCAGGGGATGTGGGTTCAGTCTCTGGGTCAGGAAGATCCCCTGCAGAAGGAAATGGCAACCCACTCTCGTATTCTTGCCTGGGAAATCCCATGGACAGAGAAGCCTTGCCGGCTATAGTTTATGAGGTCTCAAGAGTCGGACACAACTTAGTGACTAAACAAGTAACTCCACTCATATGTAGGATCAAAGAATGAGCTTCCTTTACCTAGAAAAGAATTGTTTTCTTTAACAGAATGCATAGCTTCTTTGAGTCAATTTAAGTCAGCTAGATTTGGGAAAATAAACCTGGTAATCAGTGGAGGGAGTAAAGCCCTTGCCAGCCGTCTTCACATCTCTCTATTCTCATTGGCATCGTAACTAGCCTCCAAATTCATTTATCCTCATTTCTTTCTTCGAGGCACCTTCCAACAGAGCAAGCTAGTGCTTGTGAGTGCTTATTTGTGTTTGTATGTGTGTGGGTTTTGGAGTCCGAATATCCCTGGTTGTGGAATATGCTTAATGTTTCCTCTGAAAAAATATCAGAGGAAAAAGAAAAGGGTATTTCTAGGAATCTTGCTGTTATTCCACTTACCCATCTAGTTGACTTTCTAATTTTCAGCCACATTTTAATAAAAGACTTTGAATAGCTCTGCTTTTATGATTTAAATGGACTTTCAAATTGGGATTTAACCATCTGATATAACAAAGTGGGTGGACTTCAGTCTTCAGAGGAAAAAGAATAAACATCCTGAAAGCTGTAATTAAAGTTTTCCATTTTCCTCCAACCCTCTTATTGCAATTATTGTCACATTTGAAATATCCAGTGTCCAAATTCAAACCTCAAGTTTTGCAAAAAGCCTTCAATTCGAGGTAATGGGGTGGGGGGTGGAGGCAAGGTGGAGCGAGTATGTGTTGGGGGCTGGGGATGAGGCAGCTGAAGTCATTTTGGTAGAAATCCAGTTATGTTGAATGAGGATTAACACTCTGATGTGTATTAAATTTAAAATAAACCTGTGGTTAGAGAATGTCACTCATCCAATTTTCTCAAACACAGGTGACTGAAGTGACTTTGTGCAAAATACTTAAGCTCCTAACGGTCCACATGGAGAATTGCTGAGGAAGGTATGAAGTCAGACCTAAGGAAATATGAAAGGAAAACTTCAATACAGAGCAACTGGGATATAAAATGTGAAGAAGGTAGATATCACAGATGACTAAGAAAATGGCGACTCTATGTAGTAACTGTGTAATTGGCCTTCCCAATACAGACCCCTCCCCCAGGCTCTCTGCTTTTGCTCTTCTCAGAAGTATCCAGATAATAGTGTCTGATGCAGGTTTCCTGACTTGTTTTACAGATGCTAAAACCCCCACCAAGTGGAAGAAATCAGCGACTTAATGACCATGAGCACATAGCCTCCCAGACCTACTGGGGCCTAACTACGGATCTATATTGTTAACCCCTGTGACAGGATCCTGTTACCTCACCATCAACCAATCAGAGAATTGTGCCCGAGCTAATCACACAGTCTGGGATGCTCCTCCCTCACCTGGCTTTTTAAAATGCTTAGCTGAAACCAATGGGGAGTTTAAGTATTTTTAGAGTCCTGAACTTCTTGCTTGGCTCCCTGCAATAAATACGGCACTTTCTTTCACCACAACTGAGTGTTAGTAGATTGGCTCCACTGCATGTGGGCAAGCCAACCCGGTATTACCCATTCCCCTCTCCTAAATGGCAATCCACTCCAGTACTCTTGCCTGGAGAATCCCACGGACGGAGGAGCCTAGTAGGTTACAGTCCACGGGGTCGCAAAGAGTCGGACACGACTGAGCGACTTCACCTGACCTCACCTCACCTCTAGGGTTATGCTTGACTCATGTTGTGTTTCACATTAGGGGTCAAGATTCAGAGTTTCTAAGGCCTGAAGCCTATATAGTGAAGCTGTTTATTAAAAAAAAAAAGATTTATCCATTCACCAAACTTTCCAAAAGGCCTTCCCAGTTGGCACAGTGGGTAAAGAATCGACCTGCAATGCAGGAGATAAAGGACACTAGGGTTCAATCCCTGGGTTGGGAAGATCCCCTGGAGGAGGAAATGGCAACCCACTCTAGTATTCTTGCCTGGGGGATCCCATGGACAGAGAAACTGGTAGGCTCCAGTCCAGGGAGTCACAAAAGACACGACTGAGCTCCTAAGCACACAAACTTTCCAAAAACACACGGTAGTAAAAGTACACTGGGGAGTCCAGAGCCTCAGTAAGTTTCCTTGTGTCCACCTGCCCTTCAGTTGTTTCTATCTTCATTCTATGTCAAGGACCTTTTTTCTATCTCAACCCCTACCATCCTGGACCCAACTGCCTTCATTTCTTGCCTAAACTCCTGAAATAGTCTTCTGACCATCTGATTTTCCTTCATCTTCCCTTGTGTCTTTACAGTCTACTCAACCCACAGCAGTCATGTTAGATCCTGTCCTTGATTGGTTTAAAATCCTCCAAACGTTTTTCACAGCCAATATATGAAGTTCTCACCATACCCTTTGTGGTCCTGCTTTATTGGCTCACAAGTTTTCTCCCACACTCTGCCCCTTACTAATATCTCTTGCTACTCAGGAATACTTGCTGTTCCTCCATCATTTCAGAACCAGCCAAACATGCCTCTGGCTTTTACTTTTGCTGTTGTTGATTTCTGAATGCTTTTCTTTGAAATCCTCACTTCCTGCAGATCTATAGTTCAATGTCACTTTATCAGAGATGCCTTAGCAGACTACTGGATATAGAACTGCAGCATCCCTACCTCCCTCATCCTGTCCTCCTTATTCTGGAGTTTTCTATACAGGTTTAGCCTCATTTGGGTTAAGTTTGCCTTACCTGCCTCTGTTAGACACTAAGCTCTATGAGGGTAGGAATTTTATTTTATTCACTGCTGTGCTTCAATTCTTCGAACAGTGCTTGACACCTAGTAGGCAACCAATAAAAATCTGTGAAAAGAAAAAAATTACCTAACCTGGGAAGTTAGGTTAATCATGATGTCATTAGCAGAGGAAAAGAAATCTAGGGGAGAGATGATGGAATCCCTTCTGGATGTTAAGTCTAAAGTGACTAGATTTCTTAAATTATTATTACACTTGATGAATAAATACGTAGAGTTACCCACCATTAACAAAACCTTAAAAAAAATTCAGATCTGACTTTGCAAAAAGTTACCAAAGTTAAAATGCATCGTTTTCAGTGAAGTTTTGCTTTGTTTTATTACGTGTTTATTTCATTTTCCTTTCACGTTCGAAATAGGGACGAAAATCCTCATAGGCTGCGAGAACAAAGCAATTTCAAGAGGCTTTTTCTCAGATGGTGAACCGGAATCAGCTGGTCATTTACTTTGAGATTTTACTTCTATGGGTGAGGTAGCAAGGAGCCCCACACCCACCTGCGACTCGGATCCAGTCTTCATTCTTGAGGTCTCTCCAGATGGAAGTGAGTTCCAGGAGGAGAGTTTCAGAGGACGCCAACAGCTCAGGGCTGTTCAAATCTGCAGTCCCTGCGTTTGACTCTTTGTCTGAACAATGCAGCTAGTGAACAAGAAAGATTCGGATGTGCCTCGTCCCCTTCCCCGCAGGAACGCTCTTTGGGCTGCTGGAAAAGGGAGGTCTTTGGGGCGGGCTTTCCCCTGGACCATGAAGGTCTAAATTTCTTCAGCTGGGTCTGATTCTCTTCAGCTGGGGAGGAGCCCAGGTATTTTTTCGGGGACATAAGATTTCCAAGTCAGAACTCGCTACATAATTCTCGCTCAAGGGCTCCCCTAAGAAACTACTTGATACTTCTGAGGAGCCCGGCTCCTTCGCATTAGTTCTCTATTTACCAAAAGACAAATGTTCCTGCTTTGAAGGCTATGAACCGTGGCCCCAGGAGATCACGTTTGCCCTGGAGTCCGGCTTCCGGCTCTCATGGTGTCAGCGAAAGCTCTAGGGGGTGAACGCAGCAGTCAACTGCTCATTCATTCAACCAATATTTATCGAGCGCCGGTTGAGTGCCTGGCACTGCGAGAGCCCGGGCGGCTAGAAACAACTTATCTTAGATCCTATGCACTCCTCCTAGTTCTCCCAGATGCTCCGGAGCGCGCGGTGAGAAAGGACTCCGCATCCACTCCCGCTTGCTCCGCCTGGGGGTGCCCGACCCCTCCAGCGCAGCCCTCCCGACACCCCGCCGCTGGGGATCCAGGCTCCAGGGTTTAGCCCGGTTGGGGACGGCGAGGGGCAAGAAGCCAAACACTAAAAGGATTAAAACCCACCCCCCTCAAAACCGTACCCTAGTCTGTGCTGGGAAACTGCTCCCGGGAAGTGTGCAAGGCGGAGCGGGCCTGGGCCCGGGATGGCGCGGAGACCTTGGCTGGCCGGCGCCCGCGGGTAGTGGCGCGGAGGCGGCCTCGGCGGGCGGAGGGCGCGGCCAGCGGGAGGGGCCGAGGCGGCGCCGGGAGGGGCGCGCACGGCGGCGTGGCCGCCGGGCGCAGCAGGTGACCGCGGCTCGCGGTGGGAGCCGGAGCGTATAGCTGGCGGCGCGGCGGAGAGACGGCGCGCGGGGCCGAGCGAAGTTTGCCGGAACATGGCGGAAGGGCCCGGGGCGCGCCGGTGCGCGGCGCGGTGGCGGTCGGAGCCCCGGGAGCTGTAGCCGCCGCAGCCGCCGCCGCGGGGCGAGGTCGCCGCCATGGCCCGCTGGATCCCGACCAAGCGGCAGAAGTATGGGGTTGGTGAGTACTCGCCCCACCCCGTCCCCGCCGCCAAGTTCGGGGGAGCGGCCCTGCCGGGTGCAAAGTTGGGCGGAGGACGCACGGTCACTCGGTGCGCGCCTGTCCGGGACCGGGGTCCCGCTACCCGCCGGGGCGCCCCCGAGGCTCGGCTCGGGCCCCATTCGTTCTTGGGAGCGGTGCGAGCCGGAGCCCGCTCCGGGAGCCTCATGGGGAGGTGGGGGGGGGGGGCGCGGGGAGTCATTCTGAGTTTGGGGAGTCCGAGTGGCTAAAAGTGCAGTTGGTTTCCGGATTGGCTATCCCGCCCCCCGACTCCCAAGGCTGCAGCTCTTTGCAGAGTAGAAACGTGCAAAGCCAGGGCGCTCGCTCTGCTTCATTTGGGGCGTCCTGCCGCGGTGCTCGCGCCCACTGTCCCCGCATCCACCGGCCCGGTCCGGCCCGTGTAGCTTCATTCAGTTCTTTGTAACCGGCCGAGGCCCGTGGAACGCGAGGTCGGCTGGCTGCCCCAGCGCTTCCTGACTTTGCTCTTAGATTCTCCCTGAAGCCCCAAGTGAAGAGTTTGTGGGGGGCTGTTGGGGCTAGGGAGCCGTCCTCTCCCAACTTCTCCCAGGCACTGGGATCCCCGTAGCAGTTGTAAACTGGTCAGGAGACTCAAGCTGTGGTGTGGAGGTGATGGAAGCGGCAGGAAGTGTGTGGTATGGGAGCGGGGGTGGCTGGCCCCCGGGGCTGCTGGTGCGGACTGTCGTCCTCTACCCGAGCGTGAGTGGAGAGGGTCTCCGACTGCCTTCTGAGTTCCCACCCCGCCGTGGGATAAGACAAGGACATTTTACTAGGAACACTGTGACAGGTCCTGTGCTAGGCACTTGGGCTTTCCGAACAGCGGTGCTGGAAGGGCCCGCAGGATGTGCAGGAGGAGGTTGCTTTCTTGTTAGTTTTCGATCCGAAACGGTGGTTGAGCGGGGCTTTAACCCAGGTGAAAACTCCTGGTCTTTCCACTTTTGATCGAGGAGTGAGGTTGCTTGGAAAGACTTCTGCCGTTAGTGGGGCGATTAAAGTGTCTTTAGGCTTGGGTGCGATTCCCTAGTGTAAACACAGTTGAGAATTTTATCACTTCCTTTCAGGGGCGTTCATTGGGCATGTTTGTAAGTCTTCGGCTTCACTACCATCTCGCCCGCATTTTTTGACCCCCTCACTTTAGTGGTTACTAGGAACCTATTCTGTGTTTCCTGACGGCTTTGTCAGTTTCAGTGAGAGATCTCTAGGGGCTTTTCAACTTGGAAGACTTGAGTCAGTTACAAAGAAACAAGCCAACTCTCATATTTATTACTTTGAGATGGTGATCCTCGTGTATATATTTATATGTGTGTGTATACAACAATAATATGCACAGGATTCCTTGTTTTCCCTCTGCAAAAACTTTTTCCTTTAAATTTCTTTTAGAATCCTTGCACTCTTCTGTGATTGTAGTTCTGCTTCATAATTTGGTCATGAGCTTTCAGGTGCCAGTTAGTAAGTAGCCAATAATTCTGGAAGTCAGATGGAGCTAATTTCTTTATTTATGTTAATTGGGTACTAACTCCTAGATGAAAGTATATTTAGTAATGCCTAGTCAATACTTCTCACGAAAAAATTATCAATTCTGATTTTATTTAATAGGAGAAACTCTCTCCAAAAGTATTCTGACTTTGGCATAGTTAAGGCAAACATATCCTAAAAACATGGGTTTTATTTCCATAGTTATAGTAACAAGAGTGGTATTTTCTCTTTTTAATTTTTATCATCAATCAAGAAAATTGAATTGCATTTCAAAGGTATAGGTAGCGGCAAAATTGCCCCAGAGTATCATTTAGAAAATTTATTTCACTAGACACAATGGATACTTTAAAACACACACACACACACACACAGCTTTTAATTTTGTATTGGAGTATTTTCAGGTGGACAGCAAAGGGACTCAACCATGTATGTACATGTATCCATTCTGCCCCAAACTCCCCTCCCATCCAGGCTGCCACATAACTTTGACCAGAGTTCCCGACACAATAGATTGTGATGAATCTGGGTTTGACAAAAAGGCCCACTGTTAGGACAGATGTGCTTATGGGATCAGTGTCCATTGTTTATTCCCAAGACACATGGTGATCATCCTAGCTCCCTGTGGGGAAGCCTTCTTTGGCCAGCAGGGTAAAGTCTAAACCGAGCCCAGTTTTCAAGGTTCTAAGACTCCAGCTCAGTATATTTTCATAAAGCATATCTCTCACCACTTCTCTCATCAACCCTCTAACACAGACGCTCCCCTTCTCCCTCTTGTGCTGTACACGGAGAGTCCTTCCTCTGGGACTTTGCGCTCCTATGCGTGTCCCCTGTTCCGAGTGCCCTTCCACCTCTGGATCCCATAATCTGGCCTTTCACCCAGGGTACGCGGCTTCCTCAACATTCCTACATTTTATTACTTCACCTTTGGTTCAGTGAATCAGAAGGTTATGGTATTGCATCCTTGGGACTAGAGGTATACGGGTAGAGAGCATGCATTCAGTAACTGCTTGTCCTTGGCGTTGGTGTGACATTCTAAGGCACCAACCTGATTTCTATAATTTGGTGCAGTTTTTTTTCCCCTCTTAGATTTTAACATCTCATTCACTCTAGTATGACTTTTACCTTGTTCTGTTAGATGAAGTGAGACCCTTAAGTTTGTCTTTATCTTTGCAAGTAAAAAGATATGCTGCTGAGAAAGCAGGCATGGAATAGATGGACTTGCTTAAATGTGATTGGGAAAAATTGGCTGGTTGGATTAATAGCTGCCCCACAGCCATGGAAAATGCTTTTCTTTCTCCCTTTTTCTTCCATTTTTTTCTGTTTTAGGACATGAGGGTCAAACACTTTGACTTTGATGTTAAGCAAACCTTAGTGATACATGTCCAGGTTAGTCTTCTGATTATCGAAACATTGCTTCAGTCTGTTCAACGATAGACCCAAATTATGTTGATGACAGAGTCTTTGCAAAATCATTTATTATTGTTCGTTGGAATTTGTCCTATATGTTTTTATAATGTGATAAAAGGTACTTTGGGGGAATATGTGCTTCACTGTTAACTTTGCAACAGTTTTGTTGTGCTAGGCCTAGTTAGTCTAAAAGCATTTAACTTTGTAGATTCTCAAATGTTAGTGTAAAAACAAACTGGATTCTTGTAGTGCTTTGTTAACGCACTTAGGTGTGCTGTGGGTCTTCAGTTCATCCTCACTACCGGCATCGTGTTCCGTAGACTGTAGCTGGAGTGATGGAACCTGGTCTCAAAGAGTAATTAGTGAACTGCTTAAAATAGATAGTTCCCACCTGTTTGGTTGCATGAACACCTTTGGCCCCTTTCTTGGAACAAGAAAGTGGTCCCCTTTCTTCGAACAAGGTTTTTAATTCCATACAGTCAAGTATAAAAGATTGAAAACAAGCCACTTGTATTGAGTACATCTGTCAAGATAGTTTTCAAAATTTGTTATTGTAATATATGTGCTTTTTAAAAAACTATTAAGTTTTTATTGTGTATCTTACAATATTGCTTCTGTTTTATGCTTTGTTTTTTTGGTGGTGAGACATGTGGGATCTTAGTTCCCCAACCAGGGATCAGTGCTGCACCCCTCTGCATTAGATGATGAAGTGCTAACCACTGGATCACTTGGGAAGTCTCCTGTGCTTCTTTATTAACACATAATGACGACTTTATTTTGAAATAGTGATGAGCATGTACAATTTTTCAAGGTATCTGTAGTAACCATAATATGCTATTTAATCACCTGTGATTTCTTTTATTGAATTTGTTTTTGAAGTATAGCTGATTTGCAGTATTGTGTTAGTTTCAGGTGTACAGCAAAGTGATTTTATGTGTGTATATAGATCTGTTCTTTTTCAGATTCTTTTCCATTATAAGTTACTACAAGATATTGAATGTAGCTCCCTGTGCTGTATGGTAGGCCCTTGCTGGTTGTCTGTTTCGTATGTAAAACACCTGTGAATTCAATTGAGGCCAGCATCTCTGGTACACTTGTGGTTTATTGCCTCTGGTCATCAATGCAGCAACTGAGTGTCAGAGAACAGATATGTAATTTTTTTATCCTTTTCAAGCCGATGGATCCTTGAATTTGAACACAGATTAAGAGTCCTTGGCTATGAAGTTCACACAGCTAATAAATTATAGAGCCTGTTAGTGACATGACCAAGCTAGATATACAGTTGTAGTGAACTGAAGAAGGCCTCACTCTAATGCATTCATGTTATAACAACACTGAGGCTTAGAATAAAAGGAATAGAGAATTTTTATTATGGATTTACCTCGTGACAGGCACTATTCTAAACCCTTTGTTTCAGTGTGTCCCAGGTACCTATGGAGGTCTTGGAGACACTTTCAGATGGCCCATGAGATTAAAACTTTTCCTGGTAATAATAGTAAGATGTTATTGGCCTGTCTTCACTCTGTTCTCTCATGAGTACACAGTATAGTTTCCCAGAGGCTACATCGAATGTGATACTACATCAAATTGAATGCAGAGGCAGGTATGAGAGTCCAAAGGCCTTTTGTGAAGCCAGATATTAAAGAGGTTTACAAATATGCAAGACAGTGCCACTCTTCTAAGTGTTTTTGTTTGGAAAAGTGTGTGTTAGTCTCACTCAGTCGTGTCCAACTCTTTGCAACCCCATGGGTGTAGCCCTCCAAGCTCCTCTCTCCGTGGAATTCTCCAGGCAAGAAGACTGGAGTGGGTTGCCATTTCCTCCTCTAGGGGATCTTCCCGACCCAGAAATCAAACCCGGTCTCCTGCATTGCGGGCAGGTTCTTTAACGTCTGAGCCGTGCTTGATCTTAAAAATACTTTGCTAGCGTCTGTTGGGTTTATTGTGACTTCCTTGCTGGCTCAGTGGTTAAGAATTGGCCTGCCAATGCAGGAGACCCAGGTTTGAACCCTGTGTTGGGAAGATCCTCTGGAGAATGAAATGGCAACCCACTCCAATCTTCTTGCCTGGAAAATCCCATGAACAGAGGAGCCTGAAGGGCTATAGTCTACGGGGTCGCAAAAGAGTTGGACCACGACTTAGCGACTAAACAACAACAATTGGGTTTATTATGGGTTACTTTAGTTAATGAATAAATGTTTTTTTAAATGTCTCAACTTGAATTTCTATTATACTGAATCGTGATAGATGTAACCCACATAAGCAAAAGCTCTTTAGAATTTTCAGTAACTTTTTCTTAAAAGATATTTTCTTTTTCCTTCTTTATTATTTTTGGCCCTGCAGTGTGGCATGCAGGATCTTAGTTCCCCGACCAGGGATCAAATCCATGGCCCCTGCGATGGAAGCGTGGAGTCCTAACCACTGGAATGCCAGGGGAATCCCCTCTCAATAACTTATAAGAGCATTATAGGTATTCTAAGACTAAAAACTTTCAAGACTGCTGCTTTACACATTATTTCATTAAATCATTGAGATAATGCTGTCATTCTCATATTGTCTCCTTGGTAAGAAAACTGAGGTTTATACAGGATAAATTATTTATCCATGTCCACATAATTTCACTCCTAGGTCCAAACTCTACTCCATATGCATTACCCAACAGTTGTTCATCCATCACCTTGATCTCTGCTGTGTCCTATGTTGACCTGAAACAAGTGGACTGCCGGTTAGTTTTCCAGCAAAAAAATAGATTTATTCAGAATCAGCAAATCCTTAGGGGGTGTGGGGTGGGGTAGGGTCAGGGGGCAGGTCTGCAAGCCACATGCAGATCCCTGCAACCAGAAGAGAGCCCTTTTATAGAAAAGGAAGTTGGCAGGGCTGTAATAAACAGAGTCCATCAGAGGAATGAAGAGTTTGAAGTATACTGGCTTTTCATTGGCTGAGCTCTTGCCAGGTAAGAAGAGGAAGTCTTTCTTCCCATTGGGCTCTGCTCTCTTGTAAGGGGTGAAGGCTCCCACTTCTGGCCTCATGACTCTGTTTGAATTGAGGTTTCTCTGTATCTACTCATTTTTACACCAGGTACCCTTGAGTACCTCATGCCTCTGCTTTACCATTTGCCATCTCTGTTTTTTTTGTTGTTGTTGTTCATAAATATTAGAGCTTAATTTATTTTTTTAAAGATTAAAAATACAAATAAAAGTTCTGATACTTTATTCTTGAGTCCCAAAGGACTATCTTGTGTACTCACTTTTGCAGACTATTACTTTTGAATGAACCATCTCTTTCTTCCCCATTGAATTTTTTTTAAATTTTTATCTTATATTGGAGTGATTTCCAATATTGTGTTAGTTTCAGGTATACAAGCAAGGTGATTTAGTCATCAGTTCAGTCGCTCAGTCGTGTCTGACTCTTTGCGACCCCATGAATTGCAGCACGCCAGGCCTCCCTGTCCATCACTAACTCCCGGAGTTCACTCAGACTTGGGTCCATCAAGTCCGTGATGCCATCCAGCCATCTCATCCTCGGTCGTCCCCTTCTCCTCCTGCCCCCAATCCCTCCCAGCATCAGAGTCTTTTCCAGTGAGTCAACTCTTCACATGAGGTGGCCAAAGTACTGGAGTTTCAGCTTTAGCATCATTCCTTCCAGAGAAATCCCAAGGTTGAAGTAGTTAGTGTGGTATAAAGTCACTGAGAACACTGACTTAGTGAATATTGAGCCATTGTTCCTAGGGGAAATACCAGGTTGGGTTCCTGTGAGCCTCTGGTCACATGTTTATCAACTGAGCTGATCCCTGTCCTTATGCATGTGTGTTTCTGTTTAAGGCTTAAAGACCTTATTTAGTGTACATCACTGATGTACTAACATTGAACTCGTGGCCACAACACCTTATATAAACTCAAGCCTGAAGGAAGTATATCTAACACGTGCATAATGTTTTCTCCAGAAGGCAAGTCACAGCCTTTTTTGGACTTGGGAACACAAAACAGCACTTCAGCTGTATGCTTGGGGACCATTTAAATAGCAAAATCATTAACAGAAAGCAGAAAATAAAGACAGCACTGAAGTTAAGACTGTAAGAAGGACTCTGGTTTACAGTATGAGAACTGAAACAAAACAGCGGAGTGTCACCTTGTCTGACCTTAAACGGGAACTTGCGTGTCATACTTTGCTTCTCTGCATAAGACTGAGAATGACCTCAAAAGCACTAGGAACGTTGATTTGGTGGTTACGAGTGAATTTTAGTGAGTGGGAGAATTCTCACATACCATAGAATCTGTGAATAGTGAAGATCAATTGCAGTTAGTTGGATAAAAGGAGAATTAAAAATGGAATCATGGGACTTCTCTGTCAGTTGAGCAGTTAAGACTTTGCACTTCCAGTGCAGGTTATGTAGGTTTGAGCCCTGCTCCAGGAACTAAGATCCCACATGCAGTTTGGCCAAAAAAAATTTTTTTAAATGGAATCCCATTCCTGTATTGTTTGTCTGTTGGAATAATCCCTCCTTTGAGTTTTCTGCGAACCCTAGCTAAGGGCCCTGCTGGCTTTGCCCACCTTGCTTGCTGTACCTCTCAGTGGCTCTCCTTTTCCCTAACTGTCCTATTTGTGTTTGCTGTCTGTCTCCCATACTGGAAGGTAGAGTGACAAGAACAGGAACTTTTATCTTTTTCATCAAGTGTTCCCCTACTAGTCCGTGGCTCCTGGCTTGTGACCAGCACTCAGTAAATAAATGAGGAAGGAATAAATGAAGGCCCTTATCTACCTAAATTTGTCTCCTGTGCTGGAGAGGGAATTTCCCTCCACATAATGAAATATTTTGCCCGTCATGCACTTCCCGTGAGATACAGTCAAAAGCAGTAAGAAAAGGAACATTTAAAGAAGAGATGAATAGAATTAATAATTGTTTTAGCAGAGGGTCTTGTGAACATCGTGGGATTGGAAAGGAATTGAAATCCTCAATGATGTAGTCTTGGGAAGGGAACCATGGAAATTTGCTGCTACCGCTTTTTTTTCTGAATTATTTGTGGAGGCTTCCTGGAGGAAGAGATGTTGTAGGATTGGTTTAATGGAAAGAAAAGGCTTGATCACAGTGGTGAAGAGAGTTTAGGAGGTTCTGACTCAGAGGATGCATGCCGTGTTGAGCACGAGTTGGAGAGGAACGAAGGTGCAGTCTAATGGAAGGAATGAGGCATTCAGATTCATCTCTACTTCCCATTACCCTGAAGGATAAAGCACATCTACACTATACCCTGGGTAATTAAACAAGATGTGATCACAAGTAACCTGGGGAAGAAAAGTAATTTAGAATACTGGTAAGGGGCTTTGAAGCACAGGTGGTAGTTACTCAGAATTCTGTTTGTCCAAATTTACAGAAGGCTTTTTGCAGCAGTCCATTTCTGCCATTATCTTTGCTGAAACCTAATCTGTGCTTACGTCTCATCTCAATTTTCTGAGATAAACCAGTGGGGTTTGAGAATTAGATCTCACCGCGATGATTTTTTTCCTTCAGTTCAGTTCAGTCACCTAGTAGTGTCTGACTCTTTGAGACCCTATGGATGGCAGCACACCAGGCTTCCCTGTTCTTCACCAACTCCTGGACCTTGCTCAAACTCATGTCCATTCAGTCAGTGATGCCATCTAACCGTCTTATTCTCTGTCGTCCCCTTCTCCTCCTGCCTTCAACCTTTGCAGCTTCAGGGTCTTTTCCAAGGAGTCAGTTCTTTGCATCAGGTGGCCAGAGTATTGGAGTTTCAGAATCAGCCCTTCCAATGAATATTCAGGACTGATTTCCTTTAGGATGGACTGGTTGGATCTCCTTGAAGTCCAAGGGACTCTCAAGAGTTTTCTCCAACAACACAGTTCAAAAGCATCAATTCTTCAGTGCTCAGCTTTCTTTATAGTCTTGCTCCCACATCCATACATGACTACTGGAAAAGTAAAAGGTTTGACTAGGCAGACTTTTGTTGGCAAAGTAATGTCTCTGCTTTTTAATATGCTGTCTAGGTCGGTCATAGCTTTTCTTCCAAGGAGCAAACATCTTTTAATTTCATGGCTGCAGTCACCATCTGCATTGATTTTGGAGCCCAAAAAAATACAGTTTGTCACTGTTTCCATTGTTTCCCCATCTATTTGCCATGAAGTGATAGGACTGGATGCCATGATCTTGGTTTTCTGAATGTAGAGTTTTAAGCCACCTTTTTCACTCTCCTCTTTCACTCTCATCAAGAGGTTCTTTAGTTCTTCACTTTGTGCTATAAGGGTGATATCATCTGTGTATCTGAGGTTATTGATATTTCTCCCAACAATCTTGATTCCAGCTTGTGCTTCATCCAGCCCAGCATTTCACATGATGTGCTCTGCATAGAAGTTAAATAAGCAGGGTGAAATTATGCAGCCTTGATGTACTCCTTTCCCCATTTGGAACCTGTCTGTTGCTCTATGTCTGGTTCTAACTTGCATCTTGACCTGCATACAGCTTTCTCAGGAGGGAGGTCAAGTGGTCTGGTATTCCCATCTCTTGAAGAAATTTCCAGTTTGTTGTGATCCACACAGTCAAAGGCTTTGGAGAAGTCAATAAAGCAGAAGTAGATGTTTTGCTGGAACTCTTGCTTTTTTCTATGATCCAGTGGATGTTGGCAGTTTGATCTCTGGTTTCTCTGCCTTTTCTAAAACCAGCTTGAACATCTGGAAGTTCATGGTTCATGTACTGTTGAAGCCTGGCTTGGAGAATTTTGAGCATTACTTTGCTAGTGTGTGTGAGATAAGTGCAGTTGTGCAGTGGTTTGAACATGCTTTGGCATTGCCTTTCTTTGGAATTTTTTTTCCATAAAGGAAACATTTTCCAGCTTCTAGTTATTTCCCAGCAATACCCAATGTAACAACACAATAACTTTACACATGTAAAATATTTTAGTACTCTCAAAAGAATAAGAAGAGGAATACGGGTCAAAGTCTCTTATAAGACATTTCAGTTCTTTGAAATGAGTTGTAATAGAATTATAGAGTGTTGGTCTATTCTATATGTAATAGAATTTGACCCTGATCTCTGGCCCGAGAACTTGACTACGGTCATGTAGTTTGTTTTTCACTAAATATTCCAAAGGAGGAAAAAACAGTTTCTCCCTTATCAAGTAGGTGAATCACCCATGAGATGTCTGCTGTGTGTGGACATTAAAGTCTATTATAAATCCTTCAGGAGTCCTTTGACCTTGGATGATAAGTAGCTTCCAGCATACAGCAGGAGTAATGGGGTTTTATTTTTAAGCTTAAAAAAGTGCTTTTGAGATAAAACTGAGAATACTTTTGAGACAGAGATTTGGGTGAGGAAAAGCAGAGGGTGCTTGTGTTAATTTAATTTTTCCAAGTGATGTCCAGGCCATGTCCTCTCGGAGCCTGGGCCGGCCGTCAGCTCACTCAGACGATTGTCTGAATTGCTGGCAGCTGGTTCCCAAGCCAGAGACAAAAGTGATCTTTGTCTTTTCACAAACCTCTGTGTCATCGCAAAGCTGCGGTTGTTCAAACAGATCCGCTTTTCTGGATTGTGCCATCTTCCCTTACGTGTTCATTCCCCGTGCGACAGTCCACGCCAGGTGAAGTAGTTGGACCCCCAAGATGCCCCCTGAGAATCTTGGTCATTTACTGTTGCTTTTAAAACAGCTTGATACTGTATAACACAGGCAACTATACTCAGTATCTTGTAACAGCCAGTAATAGTTTTCCAGTCAGTAAATCACGTCTGACTCTTTTCGGACCCATGGCTTGCAGCATGCCAGGCTCCTCTGTCTTCCACTCTCTCACAGACTGATGAGACACAAAATGATGTGCATTGAGATGCAGTGTTATCCAACCATCTCATCTTTTGTTACCCCCTTCTTCTATTCCCTTCAGTCTTTCCCAGCATCAGCGTCTTTTCCAGTGAGTCGGCTCTTCACATCAGGTGGCCATAGTATTGGAACTTCAGCATCGATCCTTCCAATGAATATTTAGGGTTGATTTCCTTTAGGATTGACTGGCTTGATCTCTTTGCAGTCCAGGGGACTCTTAAGAATCAGTGGAAGAGAATGTAAAAATATACATGTGTATAACTGGATTCCTTTATACCTGAAACTAACACAACATTGTAAATCAACTGTTATTTCAATAAAAATTAAACTCAAGGAAAGGAAATTGCAGCAGAGGTTATTCCCTCTTGCAAATAGCTCTTTGCTGACTCAGTCAAAGTGAATGCATCCCTCTGGCTGGCTTGTTACCTGTGTACCTGGGGCAGGATACTCTGTACTTCCTGTGATCCTGGAACCAGAGGACTCTGACTCCTCAGCCTTCCTGCCAGAAACCAGTTATTAGAGAAGTCATAAGTCTCAGTCATAGAAATCTAATTGGTTTGCGCTTTTGTGTATAGGATCATAAACTATTCGGGGCTAGATTCTGTGTGTATTACTTCTTGGCTAACATCTCATTTTTTTGGAAAAATATGCCCCAGAGGCATGAAATGACTTCACCCAAATCCCAAAGCCAGTAGCAGATGTCTTGCTTGTTTTAACTTGTCTTCTAGCTGCTTCCTTTTTCTTCATAACTCTGGAGGAAGCAGCTTCCTTTTTATCACGTATACTTAAGGGGTCTGAAAGAGTACGTTCTCTCCACACAGGAAGAAGGCTGTGTAATCCCTGGGTTTTTTCTAGGTGGAGATTTTGTTGTAAATAAGATCCAGCTATTAAATCACCCCCCCCACACACTTTTTTTATTGAGATATAATTGACATATAATTCTGTTTAACGGGCAGAATATAGTGATTAGATATTTGTCTGTGTGTGTGCTCAGTCATGTCTGACTTTTTGCGACCCCATGGACTGTAATCCATCAGGCTCCTCAGTCCATGGAATTTTCTAGGCAAGAATGCTGGAGTGGGGTGCCATTTCTTACTCCAGGGGATCTTCTCGACCCAGGAATCAAACTTGGATCTCTTGCATTAGCAGGCAGATTCTTTACCACTAGCGCCACCTGGGAAGCCCTTTATATTCGTACGTATTGTGAAATGAACACTACTGTCAGTAAGTCTGGTTTGCATCAGTCACCCCACAGAATTACAAGTTTATTTCTTTTATTTAGTATTTATTTATTTGGCTGCATTGGGTCATAGTTGTGGCGTTCAGGGTCTTTCGTTGTGGCGCCCAGGCTCTCCAGCTGTGGCATGTGGGTTTAATTGCCCCACAGTATGTAGGATCTTACCTGCCTAACCAGGGATCGAACCCGCATCTCATACATTGCAAGGTGGATTCTTAACCACTAGACCACTAAGGAAGTCCCTGTTTCTTTCTGATAAGAATTTTAAAAATACACTCTCTCAGCATCTTTCAAATATACAATGCAGTGTTACTAACTGTAGTCACCATGCTGTACATCACATCCCCAGGACTTATTTGTCTTATAACTGGAAGTGTGTACCTTTGACCACCTTCACCAGTCTCCCCCAATCCTGGCCAACCCCCGCCTCTGGCAGCCACCAGTCTGTTCTCTGTATTTATATTGTTGTTTTTAGATTCCATTCATAAACAATACTATATAGAGAGTATTTGTCTTTCTCTCTCTGACTTATTTCACTTAGCATAATGCCCTCCAGGTCCGTTCATGTCATTGCAAATGACAGGATTTCCTTGTTTTTTTTTTTTTTAATGACTATTCCATCTTTTTCTGTTAGTGTTTTTGTTTCCTTCAGGCAGATGCCCAGAAGTGGGATTGCTTGATCATCAGTTCAGTCGCTCAGTTGTGTCCGACTCTGCGATCCCATGGACTGCAGCACACCAGGCTTCCCTGTCCATCACCAACTCCTGGAGTCTACTCAAACTCATGCCCATCATGTTGGTGATGCCATCCAACCATCTCATCCTCTGTTGTCCCCTTCTCCTCCTGCCTTCAGTCTTTCCCAGCATCAGGGTCTTTGCTAATGAATCTGTTCTTTGCATCAGGTGGCCAAAGTGTTGGAGTTTCAGCTTCAGCCTCAGGCCTTCCAAAGGATATTCAGGACTGATTTCCTTTAGAATTGACTGGTTGAATCTCCTTGCAATCCAAGGGACTCTCAAGAGTCTTCTCCAACAGCACAGTTCAGACGCATCAATTCTTTGTGCTTGATCATATGATAGTCCTATTTTTGATTTTTTGAGGAATGTCTAGTAGTTTTCCTTGGTGGCTGTACCAGATTACATTCCCACCAACAGCACCCAAAGGTTCTGTTTTCTCCAGAAAGTGTTTCCTCACTAACACTTATCTCTTGTCTTGATAGAAGCCTTTCTGACAGGTGTGCAATTATCTCTCATTTGTGGTTTTGGTTTGCATTTCCCTGATGACAGCTGATGTTGAACATCTTCTCATGTACCTTTTGGCCATCTGTATGTCTTTGGGAAAGTGTCTATTCAGATCATCTGCCCAATTTCAGTCTTACTGTTTGGTTCTTTTGCTTTTGATACTGAGTTGTATCAGTCCTTTACCTAGTTTGAATATTAACGCCCTGATCAGGTGTATAGTTTGCGAATATTTTCTTCCTTTCGGTTGGCTGTCTGTTCATTTTGTTGATGGTTTCTTTTGCCGACCACCTTCCCCTTTTGAAGAGTCCAGAGAAGGAAGTGTGTTCCGAGGTTTGAGCCTGCAAAGTGGAAGTCATGCTGCGGCTTCCACGGTGGTCACAAGTCTCAGGCCGGCAACGGGCCCCGTGTCTTTGGCTCTTGTCACCATGGTGTTGATGTGATGTCAGTCACAAATTCAAAAGTAGCATGACATTCTGATGACGTTACAGCTGTGTGAGAACAGGTGTTAATGCAGTTTACAAGGTGCTGATGGGGAAAGGGAGGGTCCTGTGTTGATCATAAGTGAAGTGTCAGTTGCTCAGTTGTGTCCGACTCCTAGGGACTTCATTGTAGCCCGTCAGGCTCCTCTGTCCGTGGGATGCTCCAGGCATGCATACTGGAGTGGATGGCCATGTCCTGGTCCAGGGATCGAACCTGGATCTCCTGCACTGCAGGTAGATTCCTTACTATCTGAGCCACCAGGGGAAGCCTGTGTTGATCATAAGGGATTATGATTATAGTGCTGACCTGGAAGTGAAAACACATTGACATAGCTTTTTTAGACGAGTGAAGCTTCCTTGGCCTGACTGCCCTGGGCTTTGAGCTTCCTTCACAACAGTCACAGACGGCAGGCGCCCTTGCTTTTCACTGTCGAGCAGAGGAGGCCGCCCCTCAGAGTGACAGCACTTGGCTTAGTTCCTGTCTCTCAGGTCCTGAGATGTGGTATCTGTGGATTACATGGTAATATGTTTTTTCTTAATCCGTGGATACTAGAAGCATAAACATTTATTGTTTTTTATAAAAGGGATCCTGAGATTTCCCTGGTGGTTCAGTGGTAAAGAATCTGCTTGCCAATGCAGGAGGCAGGAGTTCGATCTCTGGCTAAGGAAGATCCTTGGAGAAGGAAATAGCAACCCACTCCAGTTTTCTTGCCTGGAGAATCCCACAGACAGAGAACCTGGCGGGCTACACAGGGTCACAAAGGATCACACACAACTGAAGTGACTTAGCACACACGGGGCTCAAAAATGTTGGCAGCTTCCATATAATTGAAGTTTTTTCTCTTTCTCTTTATTTTTCTGGCCACACCGTGCAACTTACAGGGTTCTAGTTCTCCAACCAGGGATCGAACTCAGGCCCTCAGTACTGAGAACTCAGAGCGCTAACCACTGCACTGCCAGGGAATTCTCTGTGCTGAGTTTTATAGTAATACTGTGTGTGCAGTTCACTGTGATCTGAAAATCCCATTAAAACTGGTACAACCTTTGTGCACACACTTTTTGACTTAGCAGTTCCATTTCTGTGAGTTTGTCCTACAGATATACTAAAACAGGTGAGGAATGGTATGTGGACAGGATTGTTGAGTACAGCATTGTTTATAGCAAAGACATGAAAACAGTTTAAATGGGAATCAGTTGGGAGTGGTTTGTTATTTATGACACATATATACAAGGGAGTACCATACAGTTATTAGAAAGAATCAAAACTCAGTGACAAAATGTCTGCTAATGATGACACTTTCATGCAGTGATACAAGCTGATCTCCAAAAAATGGTGCTGGGTCAGTTGGTTATCTATATTGAAAATATAAACTGGACTCCTACTTAATGTTATATAAAAAATTGACTCCAGTGTCTGAAAGGTAAAACGGTGAAAGCATTCAGAAAAGGGGCATAAGAGAACATCTTGATCTTGGAGTCAGAGATTTCTTCAGTTCAGTTGAGTTGCTCAGTTGTGTCCGAAAGGGACACAAAAACCACTAAAGCAGATTATACTGAATCATATTAAAATTGAAAGACAACCCTTAAGAGCCGAAAAGGACAACTCACAGAATAGAAAGAATATGGTCCCTGTACACGTATCGGACATTTATATTGTGAATATGTGAAGAACTACAAATCAATAAGAGAAAACAATAATCCAGTAGAAAAATGGTCAAAAATGAAATCCAAATGTCCAGTAAATATTTAGGAAGGTGCTGATCTCCACTTGTCATCACAGAGATGTAAACACAGTGCCAGCCATCTACAGCCCCATTAATAGAGCTAAATTAAACAGCAACCAAAAAGACATTTCAGCTATTTGCAGGATGTGTGACCATGGGAGGCCTTGTGCACTGGTTAAAGTATAGATTGGCACAGCCATTTTGGAAAGCTATTTAATAGTTTCTGGTAAAGTTAGACATACACCTTCCCTATGATCCGGCAGTTTACTGTTAGGGAATTGAAAAGTTTCCACAAAAAGACTTGTGTAGAGGGTTGCTAGTCCACTATTCAAAGTGGCCCCCAGTTGGAAACCATGCATATGTCCATCGGCCATTGAATGGGCCATCAGCTTTGCTGTCCTCATGCCAGGAAATACGATGAGACCATGAGAATGAGTGATTGACATGGACACACAAAAATACAGATCATCATAAGCATAAGGCTAAGTGAAAGAAGGCAGACGGGAAACCGTCTGTACTGTTACCCAGTAGGTCAATACCTATGCAGGCAATGCTAGCTGTTTCTAGAAGAGAGGGTTGTGGCTACCCCGGGTGTCTGTAGGGTAAAGGGTGATAGTTGTGCTGTCATGGCGGTTGGGCAGGACATTCAGGTTTTTGATTGTGTTTGTTCTGCCTCTTGGTCTGGGTACTGGTTAGGCGGGTGTATTCAGTTTATGAAAATTTAGTGAAATATACATGTATCTGCAGTTTCTATATGTGTATTATGCTTAAATTTTAAAAATTTGAAAGAATGAGGTAGCTCTTTAGTATGGGCTTATTTCCAAGATATATTTGAGTAAAGAGGCAGGATACAAAAAGTACATATAGTATTTCATTCATTAAACAGGTGTGTACCCACTGTGTCAGGCACTGTTCTAGACAGTGAACACAATAGATAAAGCATGAGTCAGCATGTACTTGTCAGTGATGGTGGTTTAGTAGCTAAGTTGTGTCCGACTTTTTGCGACCCCATGGACTGTAGCCCACCAGGCTCCCCTGTCCATGGGATTTCCGAGGCAAGGATACTGGAGTGGGTTACCATTTCCTTCTTCAGGGGATCTTCCCAACCCAGGGATTGAACCCTGGTCTCCTCTATTGCAGGCAGATTCTTTACTGACTGAGTCACCAGGGAAACCGATGCTAGAGTATTTCCAAAAGCTTATATGAGATTGTCCATTAATTATTTCTTGGAAGAGAATGGTAGACTGAATATAGAGGGTTTTTATGGAATATTTTGCGCCTTGTTATGTTTGTGCAATGTGAATAGATTACCAATTTTTTAAAAAAATTGAGCTAACATTCCTATTTTTATTAATGTAATTTATGAGCTAAAGGTGGTGGTAGTTTTTGTCTGTGCTTTAGAGATCCAGCAACTGACGTAAGACTGACTTTGGTGGTTGGCCCAAATCACACAGGATGTCTTGGCTGGGTTTGGTAAGTTGGCCTTCCACCCTCTATCTCAAGCTATGTTGACTTTTGAGTATTGTAGCAAAAAATCTAACTTGATGACCTCTATTCCTATATTCTTGGTGACCATCTGTAACTTAATACACTTTGCTTTCTTCTGTTCAGTTAATGACTTAGGACACATTCTGTCTCTTTGTTGAGCATCAAGATGAAATCCAAGATTTTGCTTCAGTTAAGGACGAAGTGGAATTTTCATGTTTATCCTAATCTCATCTCTTTATAATCCTGAAATTCAAAACTCACGGAATCACACCTCATTTTGATTTGCTGGTTGTTTTTAGGATCTGAATGGCTGTTCTATGGTGGATAAACCATTCGTCTCAGACTTTGACTCCTCTATCTAATGGAAGACAATTAAGTATGATGTCACTTTTATTTTGATAAGGTAGTGGGCATCCTGGGGCGTACACCATTCTTGGTCTTGCATTATATAAAATATTTGAATGAAGCAGAACACATATATTATTTCTATCGTCTAACAGCATCACCATTATGATACACCTTTAAAAAAATTAAATTGTGTTCTGAGTTACTGAAAACAATTGGGATGCAGATGTTGATCTGCTCAGGGACACATAGTAAGCTGACGTTAGAACCATGGTTACTGTTGATAGCCCTGCAGACCATGTTTCTGCCTTGTGGCCAAGCCATGCTTAGTTACCATGAGAAGCGTCTAGGAAGAGGCAAAAGCCGTTGCTGCAGAGTGAAGTTTTGGAGAGTAGCTTCTTGTGGTTTGGAATTTTGAAGTGCATGCCTGCTAACTTTTATTCTTCTCTGTGTTTGTGAAGTCATAGAAGGCTGTCAGCCAAGTGAAAAGGTAGGAACAAGATTAGCACACTTCCTGGTACAGTGGGCAGAACGCAGTCATTATCTGAAAGTTGGCTGAGTGGGAGCCTGCCTGACAGTAGGCTGGCCTGGCAGTCAGGTGCCCTTGTTTGCAGAGCTGACTTGATTCCTCTGTGAGGAAGGTTGATTGTCTCTGAGCTCATCTTCAAAGGTCCACAGTAGATTCTAGTGTATTTCCAATTTCAAAACCCTTATGTTTTGAAACTCTTATGAATACTTGCCTGGTCTTGCAAGATTCCCCATAGAACATGGTTGAATTCCTAGGGGTTTCTGGGTGATGGGACTTTTGTCTCTGTCCCTGTGCATTTTTTATAATTATTTTTATTATCTTTTGGCCATGCTGCACGGCTTGCTTAGTTCGCAGACCAGGACTTGTACCTAGGCCGTGGCAGTGAAAGTGTCAAGCCCTAAGTACTGGACTGCCAGGAAATTCTCTCCACTTTTAGGTGGCCCTCTCTTACTGGCTCCGAATACGTCCCTAAGACGTATAAATAACTTCACACATAATTAACTGGACTCATTAACACATTATTAACCAGAGATGTATTAATGCCACAGGTGTTAGTTTGTGCAGAAATCCCCTGGTTATTAATGTGGCTTAATGTGGTTATTAACATGGCTTCCCTTGTGGCCCAGCTGGTAAAGAACCCACCTGCAATGTGGGAGACCTAGGTTTGATCCCCAGGTTGGGGAGATCCCCTGGAGAAGGGAAAGGCTACCCACTCCAGTATTCTGGCCTGGAGAATTCCATGGACTGTATGGTCCATGGGTTCACAAAGAGGTGGACATGACTGAGCGACTTTCACTCACTCACTCACTCATGAAACTTTTGAGTCAGGTCAATTGGAATTCAAATCTGCACTCCCTGTGACTTTTCTCTGAGCATCTCTTACGTTCCAGGGCTCATGGGATGATTGTGAGGATTGTATTAACATAAGATGAGGGATGTATAGGAAATCCAGAGAGTAAATAGGGCTTCACACAGGCTGATTTCCTTTACTTTGGCCTGACAGAGTGCCACAGTGTATGCCATCTCCGGCCTGATGACCTCAGAGACATTTATGACCAATGGCCCTAGGCCACCCCTTTCTGGTCCTGCCACACAGATTATTATAGAATCTGAAAATAGGAATCAATTGAGGACAGACTCTTGAATGATTATCTTGTGGGCCTGTCGTCTTCTTTAAGGAAGCCAGGTACCTAATCTAAGTCAAGAGTTGTTTGCGTTAGAATATTGGAGTCATTTTTTAAAAAAAACTTGGTTGCCCTAGGTCTGCATTGTAGCATGTGGGTTCTGCTCTGCAGCATCTGGGCTTCTCGTTCTCAGAGCGTGAGCTAAGTGGTTGCCCTTTGTGGGTTTAATTGCCCTGCAGCCTGTGGGATTTTAGTTCTCGGCCCAGGGATTAAACCTAAGTCCCTGCGTTAGAAGGCGGGTTCTTAACCACTGGTCCACCAGGGAAATCCCTGGAGTCATTTTTCAAGAACTTTAGATGCCCTGGGAGAGGCTGGTTCCTGCTGCTTCTTTGGCAACATCAGGACTGTCACTCAAGCTTGTTTTCAAACAGCTTGATAGCTTCACGGAGGTCTCTTTGTAAGCTCACAAATTCAGAAATGGTTTTGAGTCTGTAGAAGAATTCTTTTCATGTCCCAGCTCCGACTGAAGCCAAGAGCCTTGGAAATTTTGAATCTGCCTCTTATTTTCTTTCCTGAATTAGATAGAAGTCTGCTTGCTTCTTTCAGATGTGACAACAGGACTTATTTCAAAAGCAAATGGCCCACTCCTTGAAGCAAACCGAAATCCCATCACCTTTCTCTATGGGTGGTGTTTTGTTTCTGATTTAATGCCAATTTTAGACCATGAAAATGGAGAGCTCCTCATTTGCTGCCCAAAGAACTAAATTAAAAAAAAAAACTATAAACACGCTTTAAAAAAAAATTTGGTTGCACCAACTCTTAGTTGCAGCACATGAAATCTTTACTTGCAGTGTGTAGGATCTAGTTCCCTGATCAGGGATCCAACCCAGGCCCCCTGCATTGGGAGAGCAGAGTCTTAACCACCAGACCACCAAGGAAAGTATCCCCAAAAGACTAAATGTTTAAGGATCAGATAGCATGTGTTAGGGGAGGACATCTGGACAGGTGGACTTTTGCTTTTATTTGTTCTCTTTACTTCTCGGTCGATTTCTTTTAGATCTCAGGGGGGCAAAATTCCATGTTGATGAGGCTTCCCCTGGTGGCTCAGTGGTAGAGAANCCACCAAGGAAAGTATCCCCAAAAGACTAAATGTTTAAGGATCAGATAGCATGTGTTAGGGGAGGACATCTGGTCAGGTGGACTTTTGCTTTTATTTGTTCTCTTTACTTCTCGGTCGATTTCTTTTAGATCTCAGGGGGGCAAAATTCCATGTTGATGAGGCTTCCCCTGGTGGCTCAGTGGTAGAGAATCTGCCTGTAATGCAGGAGACTCTAGTTTGATTCCTGGGTTGGGAAGATCCCCTGGAGGCGGAAATATTTTTTTTTTTTTTTAGTTATTTTTCATACCATGTGTTTGGATTAAGCTTCAAGAATTATCCATTCCACAGAGGTCACTTGTTTTTTTGTATTCTGGGGCACTTTAGGGTTTGCCGGCATGATGAGTGGAATAAATCAGAGACACTGATACCAGGATTTCAAACTGGGTTTGTGTTTTGCTATCTGTTACAGTCAAGTGACTTGCCTTTCTTTAGCTTAGTTTTTCCATCTGTAGACTAGAGATACTATTTTCTACCTTCCAGATTCTCAGAGTATGAAGAATTTTCAATTTTTGAATATTTCTGCAAACTAAGCATTGCCAGTAAGGTCACATTCACGGACCCCAAAACGCCATGATCCAAAGGTGACATGCCATTGAGTTTTCTCCCTAGAGACTTACTCAGGAGGCTTTGGCCAGAAAAAGCTTTGGGGCAAGGAACCCCATTTCTTCCTGGCCTTTTTCTTCACATGCCACTTGTAATCTAATAGTTTTCCTTCTAACTTCTTGGCAGCTTGTATATACTCTTCAGGCTGTTAAGTGATCCATGACATGAAGGACTAATGTTCTCCACTTGACAGTAGAGAACTTGTGATCTTGTTCATCTGGTTCCTAGTTCTGAGATTTTTTTCCCCCTTAATGCTCCCAGTCATCTTTCCCAAAGACTTAAGGGAAATGAGGTTAACTGAGGGGTGGGGGATGGTTTGAATGTGGTTTAAAGTGTGACTCTTGATGTTGTCAGATCAAAGTTTAATCCTCGTGTTTAATGCCTAACTTTTCCCTTCTCATACAAGCGTTTGGATCTAGTGAATGTAATTCACACACATGGGAGAACCACGCCTTTGGCTGCCTTCCAGGTTGAATCCTCTTGTTGCTGATTCAGTTGTCAGGGCTCAGATCTGTTGGGGGAACTGGTGGATTAGCAGGCCTAGAATTGTAGGTGGCAGACTTGTGGAAATAAGTGTTCTGTATTCATTTACCATGTGCTTACTAGGTAGGCTGGTTAACTGAGGAGCAGTTACGTGGCTGGCCCTTGGAAGGACCCAGAGAAGTGGATATAGACCCCTTCTTGGGAAGTTTGTAATGAATTAAAGGACCCCAATGTATGAAGCCAGGGACAATTGTAGTAAAAGGCTTGAATGTGAAAAGGATGCAGAGATGTATAAGGAGTTGGGAGCAGCAGAGGCTGTTCTAATAGAGGGAACAATGTAGGCTTCAGGGAGGAAGTTGAACCTGACAGAGACTGGCGTTGTCACTTGGGTAGGCTGGGATGTGGCTTTAGCGTGAGCACTGGCTGTAAGACAGGTCCTTGTGGCTGGTGGTGGATGAGCAAGCTGTCCATTCTGGCTGGAGTGGAGGTTGGGGGAAGAAAAGAGGGAAACAACATAGATGATGCCAGATTGTTGGGGAACCGCGTTTACCTTGATGTTTTTCTTCTTCCCCTTTACCATTAATGCTGCAGTGCTGTGTTCGCAAATGAACTCTTTAGGAAAACCAATAGAACCCCCGAATTTGTGGTGTTTGCCAATGTCTGTGGCCTATTTTCAGCTACCTGTGGATTAGCAAATAGCTCTCAAAATTCCTGAAAATTTAACAGCTGCCTGTTGCCTGCCAGTCCCAGCACCTGGTTGAACAGCCTGCTCTAGTGCCTGTGTGACATTCCTCTACCTGTCTAGGTGCAGCCCCTACAGAAGACCTGGGGAAGGTCTAGGTCGTCAGTTGTATCCCATGTCCAACTTCCATGGCCATGCTGATTGGTGCATGGTGGGCCCACCACCCCAGGGAAACCCTTCCATAGTCAGGACAATGACATAGATCTTGGCACGAAGACATAAATTGAGTCAGTCAGATTCCCTGTCTCTAGAATTTGAATGAAGGAATCCCAGGAAATGTTTTGTTATAGAGGCGAATGCTGAAAGGATGTTATTTGAGAGAGTAGGATCCATGGCAGACTGAAGTCACAAGGCAGCCAAAGTTATAAGTGAGAAAACCATGTGGAAACGGAGGAAGCTGATGGATAGAAGGAAACAGGCAGGGAGTGAAACCCTCCAGCCTGTTGTGGGTGAGGTGGGGAGGGGGAATCCAGGCCCTCGAGCTGTCCTTGTTCTGAGCAGCTTTCCAATTCCAGGTCTAAAACAGACTTTTTCCTGGGGTAACGTGAGAGGGTCTCTGCTCCTTGCAATGCAATGACCTAACTGGAAAAATTTATATGGCATCCCAGAGTACTTTGAAGAGCTTTCTGTGAATATAGCAAATCCCTTAAAAGTAGGAGACAGATCATGTGCTTCTGATGGGCATTACTGTGTGCCCTTGCCCTTCTATTTTTTTTTGTATGCCCTCCCTCTCTGCAAATGGCTTGGTGGATATTATTTTTTTCATTCCAGCAAGGCTGGTTTGGAAGCCATGCTGTTGAAAGAATAGTCAGTGGAACATGTGATGGGGGTGATACTCATTGTCTCTCATCATTATAGAAAGTCATGGGAAAATCTGAGCCATTAGTAGGAAAGGAAAAGGAGTTCTTTATTTGCTGAAGGCATCTGGTGAGGGTATGTGACGCTGCCTTGTACTGCCTTGTATGAAATGCCATTTGAAAGAGGCTTGGGGCAGTTTTGAGTCTTCCCCCTGTTGAATGTCCTTACCACAAGCAAATTTGTGAATAATGAAGTTGTTAGGAAGGGGAAAGGCATACTTCATTGTTTTTGTCCAGAAGCTTAGTCATGAGAGGAGCTACTCTGAAAGTCCAGTATATGAAATGCCATTTGAAAGAGGCTTGGGGCAGTTTTGAGTCTTCCCCCTGTTGAATGTCCTTACCACAAGCAAATTTGTGAATAATGAAGTTGTTAGGAAGGGGAAAGGCATACTTCATTGTTTTTGTCCAGAAGCTTAGTCATGAGAGGAGCTACTCTGAAAGTCCAGTGGTCCAGAAGGGCAGTCTGGTGGTGTGAGGGCTGGGTCCTCTCTTTCTGTGGGAACATTGCGTGGGGGAGGGGGCAGAGGACGGCTTGGGAATCAACAAATGTGGATTCTTTGTAGAACTGTCACTCATCAGCCATTTAATCTTATGTAAGAAGAGGGCAGCAGGAGATGAGATGGTTAGATAGCATCACTGACTCAATGGAGATGAATTGGAGCAAACTCTGGGAAATCGTGACGGACAGAGAAGCCTGGTGTGCTGCAGTCCATGGGGTTGCAAAGAGTTGGACATGCCTTAGTGACTGAGCAACAAGGCAGACCAGTTCAGTGCCTCTAGCAGGAAAGCGAAAAGTGAAAGTGAAGTTTGCTCAGTGTGACACTTCATGACCCCATGGACTATACAGTCCATGGAATTCTCCAGGCCGGAATACTTGAGTGGGTAGCCTTTCCTTTCTCCAGGGGATCTTCCCAGTCCAGGTCTCCCACATTGCAGGCGGATTCTTTACCAGCTGAGCCGCAGGGGAAGACCAAGCATACTGGAGTGGGTAGCCTTTCCCTTCTCCAGGGGAGTTTCCCCACCCAGGGATTGAGCCCGTCTCCTGCCTTGCAGGAGGATTCTTCACCAACTGAGCTATGCGGGAAGCCTGGCGAGAAATGGTGCTTATCTAAGTTAAGAGTATTTGATTGTTTTTCTTTTTATGACTACATTCTATCTATGGGAAGAGATACTACTTTTCCACTCACCATATTGACCAAGTTGCCTTTTAAAATAAATGTACTTAACTATTAGAGTGTGAATCAACTTCTAGAAAAGCACTAGTTAAATAATAATGCAGCTGATACACATATAGCAAAACCTACAAAGGTTATTTGGGGATGACTGAAGTTTGGAAAACAGTGGATTATGTGATTGAGGTAGAGAGTGGCCAGGTAGTCACCAAATCCATTTTTTTTTTAAATTGGACATATAGGAAGGTGCATTTTCTAGCCTCACTGAAAGTCAGGTCAGGACTTGGTGACTGAGCGCTGGCCAATTCGTGTGGGTAAAAGCTCTGTGTGACACTTCCAGGTCTGGCTCCGGAAACATCTCATGGGTTTCTCGGCTCATTCTCTCTCCCCTTGTTACCAGCCAGTTGCCGAGAATCCAGTGGAGGACTCTGAGGTTACAGAGGATGGTGAAAGTGCGAGATGCAAGTGCCTGGATCCCTGAGTCCCCGTTGGGAGGAGAGCTGCCCAGGAGAGATGTCAGGACTTTTCACAAAAGAGAAATACCCTTTTAGTGCGTTAAGTCACTGAGATTGGAAATTATTTGTTATAGCTACACCCGTTAGTCTGCTCTAACACAGCCATCTTTTTGACACAAAAAAGGACACAACTGAATGACTGAAAAACAAGTTGCTTCTTTGGGGAACTTCAGTTTCCTCATCCATAGTCAAAGATTTAGCAGAGAGAATTTTAATTTTTGTTTAGGAAATTAGACTTTTTTTTTGAAATTCCAATGAGAGTTGTGGATTCTTTTTTAATTTTATTTTTAATTGGAGGGTAGTTGTTTTACAATGTTGTGTTGGTTTCTGCCATACAACAACATGAATCAGCCATAAGTATACATATGTCCCCTCCTTCTTGAACCTTCTTTCAGCCACCTACCCTATTTCACCCTTCTAGGTTGTCCCAGATTGCTGGGTTGAACTCCCTGTGTTATACAGCAGCTTCCCACTAGTTAGCTGTTTTTCATCGGTAATGTACGTGTTTCATTGTTACTCTTTCAGTTCAGCCTGCCATCTCCTTCCCTGTCTCTTGTCTACAAGTTCTGTTCTCTGTCTGAGTCTCTATTCCTGCCCTGAAATAGGTTCATCTGTATCGTTTTTCTAGATTCCATATACATGCGCAATATTTGTTTTTCTGACTGACTTCACTCTTTATAACAGGCTCTAGGTTCATCCACCTCATTAGAACTGACTCTAATGCGTTCCTTTTTATGGCTGAGTAATATGCCATTGAATATATGTACCACAACTTCTTTATCTGTTCATCTGTTGATGGACACCTAGGTTGTTTCCATGTCTTAGGGCTGTGGATTCTTGCCACAGAAAATTGTGTAGACAAAATTCCAGTTTTACAAAGTTTATACATCTTCAAGGACTCCCTGACTGCAGATTAACAAGACCTCCTGTATTGGATGATGTCTGAGCTTTTTTCCTATCTGTAAAGATGCCTTTTTCTAGGACTTTGGACTCTGGAAGAGATCCATGAAATCAACTAGTCCACTCCTTTCTATCACAATGAGAGATAGGAGTCCTCTGAAACAGTGCAGATAGAAAAAGACTTAAACAACAGGGGAAACTTGTGTTTTCCTCAAAGAATCTGTACATAACCTTGATGTGTGCATTCTAATCAGAAAGAAACAGATGGTTTATTTATTTGTCCATGTTGTCGGGCATGTGGGAGCTTTAGTTTGCTGACCAGGGATTGAACCCGTGCCCTCAGCCATGGAAACACTGAATCCTAACCACTGGACTACCAGAAAGTCCCCAAACAGTACATTTAAAGTGTATGTGATACAGGGACGAAAAGGATGGGGAGAATTGAGAGTGTAGCATGGAAACATATACATTACCATGTGTAAAACAGATAGCCAGTGGGAATTTGCTGTATGACATAGGGAGCTCAAATCTGGTGCTTTGTGACAACCTAGAGGGGTGGGAGGGAAGTTCAAGAGGGAGGGGACATAAGTATACCTATGGCTGATTCATGTTGATGTCTGGCAGAAACCAACAAAATACTGTGAAGTAATTATCCTCCAATTAAAAATAAATGCAAATAAAATTTTAAAATATATGTAGTATAATAGTGTTAAGGGCCATGAGAATTTTGATAAAGGACTGTGATGAAGGTGATAAGTGCTCTGGTTTAGTGAGGGTGACCAGAGGTCACTTCTCTGAGGAGGTGACATTTGAGAAGAGATCTGAAGAAAAGAAGGGACAAGCCATGCAAATATAGGGCTAGAATGGTCCAGGCAAGAGGGCTAGGCACAACTGAGGATCTGTACCCAGGGCCAGGGGCTTCCCAGGTAGCTCAGTGGTAAAGAATGCACCTGCCAGTGTAGGAGATGGCAGCTTCAGTCCCTGGGTCGGGAAGATCCCCTGGAGAAGGGCGTGGCAACCCACTCCAGTATTCTTGCCTGGAGAATCTCATGACAGGATCCTGGTGGGCTACCATCAAGGGTTGTGAAGAGTTGGATGCAATTGATGCAACTGAGCATGCACGCAAACACAGGGCCAGTGTGGCTGGAGCTGTATGTGGGAAGGGGGTGGGGACAGAGTGCTAAGGAGTAGGTTGGGAGTGTCGGCAAAGTTTGGGTGTGGGTTGTTCTGTATCCCCTTGGAAGACAATTGGAAATATCTTGAATAGCATCTCATAATAATGGGTTACTCATTAAGCCATCCATTCATTGTATACGTTTTGTTCATTGCCCACAGTGTGCAGAGTCCTGAGCTGTTGAATTGGACAGTGGTCCTCAAACCTGGTGGGAGTCAGTAGCACCTGGACAGCCTTCTGAAGAGCACCAAGACCAGAATCCCCAGGGCGGGAAGCCCAGGCTTCTGATGTGTTTTGTTTTAAAAACATCTTGAGTGACTCTGATTAGCAGTTGTTGGATCTGCCTTTAGTACCAAGGGCTTCCCTAGTGGCTCAGCTGGTAAAGAATCTGCCTGCAATGTGGGAGACCTGGGTTCAGTTCCTGGGTTGGGAAGATCCTGGAGAACGGAAAGGGGGAAACTCCAGTTTTCTGGCCTGGAGAATTCCATGGACTGTACAGTTCGTGGGGTCACAAAGAGTCGGCCATGACTGAGCAACTTTCACTTCACTTAGTACCTTCGGCAGAAGGTAGCCTCATTTTCAGGGAGCTGACAGTGAGGCAGAGAGGGTAGGATTCTTCGCTTGTTGCACGCTCACGGGACAATATATGTTTCATAAGAGAAGCACACGGTGTGCTAAAGAGGGCTTCAGAAGAGGAAATGAAGCCTTTCCTTTGGAGCGGACAGAGGAAGCCTAAAGGAAAGACAGACCAGTTTCTTCACCTGTGAAGGATGAGATCAAAATAGACCCCAGAGGTTGTAGGACAAAGTGGGTAATAAGTATCTGAGAGCTTCCCAAACGGGGTTTGGCCCATAGTGCATGCATGTACAGTTGCTAAGTCATGTCCAGCTCTATGTGACCCCGTGGACTGTAGCCCACCAGGCTTCTCTGTCCATGGGACTTCCCAGGCAAGAACACTGGAGTGGGTTGCCATTTCCTCATCCAGAGGATCTCCCCAACCCAGGGATCGAACCTTCATCTCCTTCATCGGCAGGCAGATTTTTTTACCACTGAGCCACTTGGGAAAACCCCTGGCTCATAGAAAGTGCTCAATAAATGTGACCAGTTTTTGGAGCTGGGTCTTAAAGAATGGTTGGGATTTCTGAAATATGAAATGCTATCTATGTAGTTTGTCATCTAATAAAGATTTTCGAAATAAAGCTTCCATGTAAAGGATGATTCAAATAAGCAGCTATTACAAAACGGGGGAAAAAAATCTGGCTGTCAGCTTGATGAATAGTCCTAGTAAGCAAGGGGATTAAGATTTTCCAAATCTAAATCCATCCCCAGAACCTTGTACAGGAAGTATTATGTTCTTGAACATTGATTGTGGTTTGGTCTGATGCATTTGAACCATCTTCACTCTATTTCCTTATTGTTTGATTTATTGGACCAGCCAGCTTTCAAGGACCAACTGTGGGCCAGCCCTGGCGTGCTGTCCATGGGGTGGCCAAGTGCTCCACGCTCTAGATCTGGAGGCGCTTACATCGTAATGGGGGGAAAGGAATACACATAAAAGTCAAATTGAGTCTTCATGCCATAGGTACCACTTAGGAAGGGGACTGGATACACATCTGCCTATAACATCTGGATCCCATTTCAGTTGGAAAGTCTGTTTTAAAAGGAAATATCGCGCTGTGTCATGTGACTGTGACCCATTCATCCGAAGTCATTAGCAAACATCTGATTCATTTTGCTTGTCTTAATGCTTGCAACTGAGAGGATCCGCTTTGTGTTGTAATGGAGGAAAGCCTAGGAATAAGAAGGGTTCTGGAAGGTCAATGTGATTTCCAGCACTGACATCTAGATGGGGCTGGTCGAATGTTACGCCCTTTCCAAGCATCATAAGTGGTCAGGAAAGAGGTTAGGGCGTTAGGACTTAGCTCTGTTTAATTGACCCCTGAATTGTGGCTGCCAAAAGCGAAGAGGATTAATCTGCTGTTCAGAGAGTATTCCCTGGTGGTTCAAAGGATGATTTCTTGATTCCAAGAAAAAGGCATGGTTGACTGTTAGCCAGAACTTTCTACAATGATTGCCCACAGTGGATGTGGGTGGGCAAGTTTGTTTGCAGTGGCCCCCTGGCTAGGCCTTAGTGGAGTGATGGGGTGTGTGGGTTGGAATGAAAGATGGAAAGTTGAACCCTCAGCTCAGTGGGAGTCTAATCAAGAGAGAAGTTTCCTGTGGATCTGGCCAGACCCAAGAGGCGGGGGAGGCCTCTCTATTTCCGGCCTGAAATGAACCGGCAGTGTGGAAAAGAGGGGAGGCGGGTGTTCCAGCAATTTCCCTAGGGTGACTCTTGCTCAGCACTCTGCTCACCTAGCCCCAATTGTTTGTTTCACACACAAACTGGAGTTGCCTAGAACAGCATCAATGTAGCAAAACAAAGCTGGTAATCTCTAGGCCATTTGTCCCCCTTCTGACTAAGAGAACTGAGTGTCGCTTTCTCTTTCATGTGGTGAGTGTGTTGTGCCCTTTTCTGTGAAATGCTGGAGACCTGAGAGGCAGAGCTCAGTTTTAACTCCAGTTTGGGTTTTCAGTGGCTCCATCAGGGCTTCATTAGAGGCATCTTTCAAGTAGCCTTCCAGAAAGATGCAGCTCTCTGTGAATACCTCCACCTGCTCCAAGGAGAATAAATCAAGCAAATGAGATGGACATCCAGAATTATAGACATTCTTATCCTGACATCGTAAACACATTTTTCTTTAAAAAAAAAATTTTTTTTTAATGTAGCCCATATTTAAAATCTGCTGGATTTGTTACAAAATTGCTTCTGTTTTATGTTTGTTTTTTTTTTTTTTTTTTTGGCCACACAGCGGGATCTTAGCTCCCCAGCCAGGAATCGAGCCCATCCCTCCTGCACAGAAAGGCAAAGTCTTAACCAGTGGACCACCAGGGAGGCCCCCAAACACATTTATTCTTGAAAATGAATGCAGTGAAGCTGGGTGATATTAGGTTTCTGAGGCCCTTTCGGATGCTCAGGCTGGGGGGCCGGTGCTGGGATGAGCAAAGATGCTACCAGGTCCTGTGTGCTGCCCTGCCTGCCCCTCTGCATTTAGAGAACTGCTTTTTCACTTGGGGTTGCTTGTTCCTCTTTTGATTTGAACCTCGGGCGCTTGGCTTCTGTTCTGGGCGAGTGTGGTATGGAGCCGGGTGTTGAAGGATGAGCCAGGACCCTCACGTGTGCCCTGTGAGCGGGAAGTGGTTTGGGGTTAAGTAATCCAAAGGTGTGACGGGGCAGCTGTTTCTGACACCTCTGATAAGGGGAAGTGGCATTTTCACACCTGAACCATACATTTCAGTCTGATCCAATAGTTCCCAATTTCAGTCTCATCTTGGTCTTTTCGACCTCCAGAGGTAGGACATTCGCAGTCAGTATCTGTCATTTTACACAACGTTTCTTGCTGTAGGTGTGTCTGAGGGTCTGAGAAAAACCCTCCTTACAGTCTGTCAACCGCCCTTGCCCCTGCCTCTGCCCCTGACCCACCTACATGGTTGGTCTTAGGACTGTTTAGCTGAGGTGGTTCTCTGGTCCCTTAGAGCAGTGGTCCCCAACCTTTTTGGCACCAGGGACCAGTTTTGTGGAAGACAGTTTTCCCACGGACCTGCAGTGGGGGAGATGGTTTCGGGATGATTCGAGTGTACTATATTTATTGTGCTCCTGTGAGAATCTAGGGGAAGATCGGCTGGAGGAGGGCATGGCAACCCACTCCAGTATTCTTGCCTGGAGAATCCCCACGAACAGAGGAGCCGTAGGGTCTCCTGTGGCTGGTGAGCTACAGTCCACAGGGTCGCAGTGAGTCAGACGTGACTTAGCACGCGTGAGAATCGAATGCTTCCGCTGACCTGACAGGAGGTGGAGCTCAGGCGGTAATGTGAGTGATGGGGAGCGGCTGTAAATACAGGTGAAGCTTTGTTCACCTGCCTGCTGCTCACCACCCTCTGTGCAGCCTGGTTCCTAACAGGGCCATGGACCAGTCAATGACCCAGGGGGTTGGGGACCCCTGTCTTAGAGCCTGAGGTGAATGCTGGCCCCTTGCTCCTCTTTTCTTAGTGATAGCAAGTCCTGTCCATTCAGTGGACGTTAGTCAGTTGGTGACCTTCCACTTGTTCTGTATGTGTTTGAAGGGGACAGAGATGAATGGGACATTGGGTTACGATCTAGGGGAGAGGCCTATTTGTCACAGGCCACCTGGCTCAGCGGGTGATATGGCACCGAGGACCAGAGTGGGCTGCCTTAAATCTATGTCCAAACCCCCAACTTGACTTTTAAATATATTTATTTATATATCAAAGCATCTGTCTGCGATGTAGGAGACCAGGGTTCAGTCCCTGGGTTGGGAAGTTCCTCTGGAGAAGAGAATGGCAATGCACTCCAGTATTCTTGCCTGGAGAATTCCATGGACAGAAGCGTGGCGGGCTACAGTCCATGGGGTCACAAAGAGTTGGGCGTGCCTGAGCGACTAACACATATACACGTTTGTATATTTGGGTGTACCGGGTCTTAGTTGCAGCATACCGGATCTAGTTCCCTGACGAGGGATTGACCCTGGGCCCCCTGCATTGGGCGTGTGGAGTCTTAGCCACTGAACCATCAGGGAAGTCCCCCCAGCTTGGTTTTGTCCTTCACTGGACAGCTCCACATTGTCTCTCAACAGCAGCAAGTTGGTGACCGGAAAGAAAGGCTTCTTGTGATTCTGGCTGGACTTGTTTCTCCCGTGCATCACCCAGTGAGTCTTTGAAGGAAGGGACGTGATCTGTGAAGGGGATCTGTCGAGCTGGGGAAATCCTGGACTCTGTTTCTGAGAAAGGTTCATCCTCTGCACGCTGGCACGGGGTTCTTCAGACCAGGGAGTGCCCTCCCAGTGGTTCCGCTGGACTCTTTGTGTCTGCTTGAAAAGAGGGGGGGAGTTGGGTGAAGCATTTGATTTCAGCTTTAAAACATGGATAAGCTAGAGTGACATGGTGGTCAAAGTATTCTGTGGGAACCACGCACCTTTGAACAAAACAGAGTCGCTGTGTGTGGATTGGGGAGGTTTCTTTTCTCCTGTGTCCTGGATCCATCAACACTGAGGAGAGAGCGGTGAAATTTCAGTTCTTGGAATGCAGAAATTGCTTCCTCCAGGCCCTCCCTCAGCACCCAGCCCATTACCAGGTCCTGGCTAGGATCTCTTTGGCCACTTATATAGGATGTATTCTGGTTGTAATGCATTTTGAGGGAGAAACAGTGCAAAGATAGGGGAGAAAGGAATTGTTCCTCCCAAGAGAAGAGCAATTTGCAACCTACTCAGTCTCTTGGACTTTATTTCCATTTTTGGCAGCTGTCATCTCTGACTACAGTGTGTAACATTGGAACACAGGCCTTTTTTTTGTTTGTTAAACCATAAAGAGACTATTTATTAAAGCAGTATTGTAATATTGCTAAAGAATTCACAGTAATGGAAAATGACAACTCTTAATTTTGATATCACTTCCCCCAATTTGGATGGAGTAAAAGCTTATTATAATTTCTATATTAAGTTATAAAAATAACATCTCAGATTTTTCTTAATCTTTCAAACCCTGGAATCAGTCTGTGCACACACACAATACAATGATCTAGAGGGGATCTTTCAAACTCTTTTGTGTTTAAAACAACTAATTGATCTCGGGCTCCTAAATAATGGATATCTTAATTTTTTTTTTTTTTTAGTTCTACCAGTTTATTGCTATCAACCCATCTCCCTTCACCCTCACGCATGCGTGCTCAGTCCTGTAACCCCATGGACTGCAGTCTGCCAGGCTCCTCTGTATATGGACTTTTCCAGGCAAGAACACTGGAGTGGGTTGCCATTTCCTTCTCCATTTTTAGAATTGGATTTACTTAATGGTATTTAAAGTGTTTTTTTTTAAATTGGAGGATAATTGCTTTACAATATTGTGTTTCTGCTGTACAACAACGTGTATCAGCTGTAAGTATACATACATCCCCTCCCTTTTGAGCCTCCCTCCCAGCTCCCATCCCAACCCTCTAGACTGTCACACAGAATTATGGGCTACTTAAAAAGGAGCAATCAAAGTTAGGTGTTTGGGTCACTATCAGGTTTCTGAACTTACTGCTCATGGGGCTGGTCCTGATCAGTGGGATCATTTTATTTGAGAGTGTTGGGTTCTTATTTCTATGCCTGTTGATCTCAGTATCAAATATGCCAGATTGTGGGCATAGAGTATAATGAAGTTCTAGTGCCAGTTGTTCCAGTGACCCAGGTAATGGAAATCAAGCTTGGGTGCCCGAGTGGGATGTGTTGGTGGAGGACAGTGGTTCAGGGTTGGATGTGAAAGAATGTTATTGCCCTGCCAGCAGGAAGGGGGCCATGTTTTTTATTTCAGAGAGAGAATTTTAGATGGTGTAATATACATGGTATGAACATAAGAATGAATCAGATAGTGAGGAAATGATTCCTTTTGACTTGTCTTTCAATACCTCTGGTTTTACCAAATAGAAAATCTGAGTGTGGTGCATTCTTAACACCTGTAACGTTTAACATTTGCAGTCTCAGTCTGGCTGGCTACTGTAGCCACTTGGACCAGCTCGCCTTATGCCAGGATCTCTTCTCTGCTTTTCCCCGCATCGACTCTACCTCATGGCATGCGTAACTTCCTGACCAGGGATTGAACCTGAGCCCCCTTCAGTGGAAGCTCTGAGTCTTAACCATTGGACCTCCAGGGAATCCCCTTCTCTTTTCTTTGCTATAGTCTGCATATTGAACAATTTCCCCCAAGTGTTTGCCGATCTCTTGACTGCTTGTTCATGTAGGAGAATGAGAAACTCTCAACTCTTTTTTTTTTTTAAAGTTTGAATGCTTTTATCTATAGACTTTTCTCTGGGCAGTTTAGATTCTCTCAGAAAAATTGTTCTAATTGTACCTAGTCAGAACATGCCTGGCCCCCAGGGCTGTGAGACATCAATAGGACAAGAGGGTCAAGATCCTCAACTCAATATGTAAACCCATTTGTCTTGTATCTTTCCCCCATCTCTCTCTCTAACCTGGTTTCCCTAAGTTGGAAACATTTCTCATTCAGTCTTTGCAGAGGGTAGACTTCCTTTGTCCTGTGGAAGTGGAGGAGGGATTGTTCTCTGTAAGTGTGGAGGGAGTAGAGATGTCATTCATTTATCCAGCCTCTCATATTTCCCAGTGCTGACAGCCTGCTCCACCATACTCTCCATAATTGGGGTCAGTCTGTCTGGATCTGATTATTTCTACAGTTTTCCCCCTCAAGCCCTCTACTGTTGTTAGGTATTTATTAATTTGTTTACTGTTTTTCCAATTACAACAAAACTTTTTCATTAAATACTCTTGTCTATTTCTATTTCCAAAAGAATATTTCCAGACTTCCTGGCAGTCCTGTGGTTAAGACTTCACCTTCTGATGCAGGGGATGTGGGTAGATTCCCGGTTGAAAAAAGGAAACAGTATTGTTACAAATTCAATAAAGACTTTAAAAATGGTCCACATTTAAAAAAAAAAAAAAAAAAACAACAACTAAAAAACCCCATAAAAACAAAAGGATATTTCCAGTAAGTGGAATTACTGGATCAAAGAGTATTTAAAATATTTGAAGCTCTTCAAAAGCTTTAGCTATATTTTGCCAAATCTTAAACTCCAGCTTTACTACTAATCATCACCATCATCATCTCTCATCACCATCGTCATATTCATCACCATAACCAGAACCATCCTATTCATCACCATGACCACTATCATCCTATCAGTCACCATCACCATTATATCTATCACCATCATCACTAAACAAGCCCTTGCAGGGACTGTTCTAAGCACTCTACACTCTTACCTCATTGAATCTTTACAGCAGTCTTGTGCAAAAGGCACAGTTACTAGTCAGTTTGGCAGAGAAGAGAGATTTAGAGAAGTTTAATACTTGCCTGGGGTTCCAGACCTAGTAAGTACTAGAACTAGAACTCATTTTCAGACCCACCTGGCTGCATAGTTATGCTGATCTTGTCATCCCTCCATCCCCAGGGGTGCCCTGTATCAGGGCTCGTCTTCAGGGCATTGGCGAGTGAAGAAATATGTCCAGAGTCTCACATTTCCTCTTTCCTTCATCCATCCAAGTTAGCAAGGAGTGATGCCATTTGCTAGCGCTCTTTGCCGTTCCTGGGGATACTGCATTTTCTCTCAAGAAAAGAAGCTGTGAATTGGTGTTCTTGATGTCTTCATACAGCTCCAGTCTGCATTTGGTGCAGCCACAATCTTCTCCAAGGCTCTGACATGTGGAAAGTGCTTTGCTTTGGTTTCTAGGATGGGTGCAGACTTTTTCTTTTTTTGACTGCGCCTGATGGCATGTGAGATCTTAGTTCCCCCACTAGCGATTGAACTTGTGCCCCCTGGGTTGGGAGTGTAGAGTCTTACCCACTGGACCTCAAGGGAAGTCCTGTTTTCTTTTCTTCTGAGAATTCCAGTACTATTTCATAGCAGATCTGATAGGCAGGCCAAACCCCTGAGGGCCTTCACCTTATCTCTTAGGAATTGTTCTATTATCCCATCTTTACAATAATTCAGTTGGTCATATCATATTCACTTCTGGATGAGTAGCTATGATAGCTCTTGGGAGGCAGGTGGCCTGAGTCTCCCCCTGACTCAGACAGTCCTTTATTTTCTCAAATATAAATAAAAGAATCATGTGCCCTGCCTCTTGCTGTTTCCCAGAAGTTCCATGAGAATAAGAAAGAGGATCTTTGTAAATAAGTTTTTTTTCCCCCTCTAATCAGATAGGATGAAGACCAGGAATCATAAGTATGGCCACATTACCACACCAAGGTGGAACTCATTAGAAAGCATTTCTTTCTATCTGATCTCTCTTTGTTTCACTTGTTCCTACCTTTCAGTAGAGACTTCTATGAATCCTGGGATGCTTTTGCTTATCTTTAGCAAGCACATAGCCCAGTCAGCTAAATAAGACTCTTAGAAAGGCTGTGGGCCATCAGAATTTCCTTTACTATAAGCAGACTTTCCCATCTGCAGGAAGCATGAAGTATTGGGGAAAATATACCAAAGTGGCCGCTGACAACCACCTGCCCTGTAGACAACACACTGTGTAATCGCTTTTACTGATTCCCTCTCACCCACTGAACCTCTTCTGCGCTGGGGCCTTTGCTCTGGTCTTCTGAGTGTTTCCATTTAAAATCCTAGAATTGTATGCTGATTAACCCATCCTTCCAGGGCTCTGCAGTTTACTCAGGGGCCAAGATTTGGAATATGCATTTTCAGTTTCAGTTGACTCAACAAAGTATGTGTGCTGAAATGTTTTATGATTGAAAAGGTGAATAAGTGAAGGACTTTTGTTGTTGTTCAGTTGCTCAGTCGTATCCCACTCTCTGTGACCCCATGGACATGCAGCATACCAGGCTTCCTCATCCTCACTATCTCCTGAAGTTTGTTCAGATTCATGTCCATTGGGTCAGTGATGCTATCGAACTCTCATCCTCTGCCACCCCCTTCTCCTTTTGCCTTTAATCTTTCCCAGCATGAGGGTCTTTTCCAATGAGTCAGCCCTTTGCATCAGGTGGCCAAAGTATTAGAGCATCAACATTAACTTCCAATAAATATTCAGAGTTGATTTCCTTTAGGATTGACTAGTTTGACCTCCTTGAGTCAAGGGACTCTCAAGAGTCTTCTCCAACACCACAGTTCAAAAGCATCAATTCTTTGGCACTCAGTCTTTAGGGTCCAATTCTCACATCCGTACATGACTGCTGGAAAAACCATAGCTTTGACTACATGGACCTTTGTAGGCAAAGTAATGTCTCTGCTTTTTTAATACACTGTCTAGATTTGTCATAGATTTTTCTTCCAAGGAGTAAGCGTCTTTTAATTTCACGGCTGCACTCACCATCCATCGTGATTTTGGAGCTCAAGAAAATACTGCCACTGTTTCTGTTTTTCCCATCTATTTTCCGTGAAGTGATGGGACTGGATGCCATGGTCTTAGTTTTTTAAATGTTGAGTTTTAAGATGATTATTTAAACTTGTCAGAATCTTTCTGAGAATTAGATTTCTGTTAAGGAGACTCCATCCCTCATGGATGAACCATGGACATTTAGCCACTGTCACAACTGAGACTCCTTGTCCAAGAAAGTTTCCCTGACCATTCTACCAAAATATTATCCCTCCCTCCTGGCCTGACATTATTTTGTACTGCACTTAATCACCTTCCAACTTTTTCTTTTGTTTACTGCTATATCTCCAGCAAGTGGAACAAGACCAAGTTCCATTCAGTTAATGTGTTTTGAATGAATAAATGAAGCATTTTTACTTTTAGCATTTTTTATTTTGGCCACCTGATATGAAGAACTGACTCATTTGAGAAGACCTTGATGTCGGGAAAGATTGAAGGCAGGAGGAGAAGGGGATGACAGAGGATGAGATGGTTGGATGGCATCACTGACTCAGTGGACATGAGTTTGAGTAAACTCCGGGAGTTAGTGATGGACAGGGAGGCCTGGTCTGCAGTTCATGGGGTCATGAAGAGTCGGACATGACTGAGTGACTGAACTGAACTGATGATTCCTAAANGATGACAGAGGATGAGATGGTTGGATGGCATCACTGACTCAGTGGACATGAGTTTGAGTAAACTCCGGGAGTTAGTGATGGACAGGGAGGCCTGGTCTGCAGTTCATGGGGTCATGAAGAGTCGGACATGACTGAGTGACTGAACTGAACTGATGATTCCTAAACTTTGTAATATCCTTGAGTTCTTAATATTTTTAATAATATCTATAAAAGAACAAATATCTCTTAACTTTTTCACCCTGTGGCAAGTGTTATGGATGTTTTAATATCTGTGGGAAAAAGCCCAAGAAATGGGTTATTTTGAACCTCAGTTCCTTGCAGTTGGAAAAGGTACAAATGAACTAAAAACACTTCTTTTAACTCAGAGAAACTTAAACTAGGATGAGAGTGGATGGGCTAGACCTCACAAGGATCAACAAACTAGGATGAAAAGAGGATGGGCTAGACCACGCAAGGATCAACTTGAGGCTCCTCTTTGCAATGAGGGACAGAGACAGAGCTTCATCTTTTTTCCCTATAATTCATTTTGGAGAAGGCAATGGCAACCCACTCCAGTACTCTTGCCTGGAAAAATCCCATGGACGGAGGAGCCTGGTAGGCTGCAGTCCATAGGGTCGCTGGGAGTCGGACACGACTTAACGACTTCACTTTCACTTTTCACTTTCATGCATTGGAGAAGGAAATGGCAACCCACTCTAGTGTTCTTGCCTGGAGAATCCCAGGGACCGGGGAGCCTAGTGGGCTGCCGTCTATGGGGTCGCACAGAGTCGGACACGACTGAAGTGACTTAGCAGCATTAACATAAAAACCATAAGAAAGGCAATGTATGTGTTTTATAACAATTTGAATAATACAGAGACAACATAACTGGCTTTTCTGCCCTCTTTTCTGTCAGGGCCACCTTGGTACCCCTCTAGGTGACAACGTTAAGAAGGTTGTCAGACCTATCATTTAACAGCCCCAAACTGCCAAATTACCCAATTAAAAATGATGAGCAAAGGACTTAAGTAGACATTTCTTCAAAGAAGTTATATAAACAGCCAACAAGCATAGGAAAAGATGCTCAACATCACAACATCTTTAGAGAAACGAGATAGCACTTCACAAGCATCAGGATGGTTGCTATCAAAAATCCCAAAGTAACAGGGTTGGGGAGAATGTGGAAAAATTGGAACCCTTGTACCCTGTTGGTGGGAATGTAAAATGAAGGGCAACTCTAGAAAATAGTGGTATTTCCTCAAGAATTAAAACAAGAATTACTATATGATCCAGCAACTCCACTTCTGGGTAGGTACCCAAAAGAATTGAAAGCAGAGTCTCAAGTAGGCGTTTGTAAACTCGTGTTCATAGCGGCACTGTTCACAACAGCCAAGAGGTGGAGGCAACCCTAGTGTCCATCAGTAGATGAGTAGATAAACAAACGTGGTCTGTTCACGTGTGTGTCCGTGTGGTAAGCCATGTTCGACTCTGTGTGACCCCATGGATTGTAGTCCACTAGGCTCCTCTGTCCTGGAATTTCCCAGGCAAGAATACTGGAGTGGGTTGCCATTTCCTACTTTAGGGGATCTTCCCGACCCAGGGATTGAACCCATGTCTCCAGCATCTCCTGCATTCGCAGGTAGATTCTTTACCACTAGCACCACCTGGGAAGCCTCTGATCTATCCATACGATGAATTCAGCCTTTAAAAAGAAGTAAACTATGAGACCAGTGTTTAAGACTCTGTGCCCCCATTGCAAGGTGCCTGGGTTTGCTCTCTGGTTGAGGAACTAGATCCCGAATGTTGCAGCTGAGACCCAGTGTAGCCAAATAAATAAAAATTAAAGAATAATTTTTGAAAAAGGAAATTGGCACAGGGTCCAATATGGATGAACCTATAGACTATATGCTGAGTGAAATAAGCCAGTCTCAAAAAGACAAATACTGTGTGAATCCCTTTACATGAGCTACCTATGAGTAGTCAAATTTATAGCAACAGAAAGTAGAATATTGGTTACCAGGACTGGGAGAAGGGCGAAAGGGGAAGTTATTATTTAATGGGTACCGAGTTTCAGTTTTGCACCAGGAAAGAATTCTGGAGATTAGTTGCACAACAATGGGAATATACTTGGCACTACTGAATTGTGAACCTAAAATGATTTAAATGGTAAATTTTAAATGATATGCATTTTACTACTGTTTTTTAAAAATTTAAAGAAAGCAAAAAGACGATAGTCTGTATCACGTACACGTGTCTGTATCACACAAAGACAGGTGTGTGTGATACAGACTCCTATAAGCCAAGAGCATACAGGCCACTTCTTGTTTCCTGTTTGCTTTAAAAAAAAAAAAAAAAAAAAAGGTGAAGGGATCATATTACAGACATTACTCAGCAACGTGCTTTCCTCTTTAACCCATTTAAGGACATATGGATATCTTTTCAGGTCAGTGAACACTGATGTGACTCATGTGTCTTTCAAAGGTGACTAATTATATATAGGATGTGTACACTGGGGTTTATTTCATGTTTCCTTTTTCTGAGCCTTCCAGTTATTTCCAGTGTGGTTGCCACTACAGGCGAGGCTGTTATAAAAAACTTTGTTTGTATTTCCTTTTGTATGGCTGATGGCATCATTGACTCAATGGACATGAGTTTGAGCAAGCTTAGTGAGATAGTGAAGGACAGGGAAATCTGGCGTGCTTCAGTCCATGGTGTGGAAAAGACTTGGACACGATCAAGCGGCTGAACAACAACAACAACGACAAAATGTACTGCTGAATGATTTCTGCTGACTTTCAAAAATAATTGCTAAGTCACGAGTATTGTCAGACTCTTTTCCTGAATGTTTAAAGCTCCTCACATTCAGATGGTATTTAATACTTTATGAGATGTCAGCTTGTTGACCTCCATTCTGGTATCAGGCTTTGCAATCTGCTGGTGGATAATGATTTGTTATTATTGTTTTTCATACTTGAGGTTGTGAAGTTGAGTTGCTTTAAAAATGTACTAGCTCTGCTTTTATTTTATTTTATTTTTTGGTATATGGGATAAGATAGGAAGTGTAATTTTGTTTTCTTTCAGATGAACAGCCAATTATGCCAGTGCCGGTTATGAAATCATTTTTCCTCATGAAATTAAAATGCTATTATCAAGTATGTTTTGATATTTTTCTAGACTGATTCCACTGATTTTTCCATTTCTGTATAAGTGCTAAATAATTTTTTCTCCAGTTTTTTCTTTTAGTTTATTTTTGACTGTGCTGGGTCTTTGTTGCTGCACACAGGCTTCCTTGAGTTCTGGCGAGCAGGAGCTACTCTCTAGGTGCGGTGCAGACTTCTCTTTGTGGCGGCTTCTCTTGTTGCAGAGCACGGGCTCCGTAGTTGTGGCACACAGGCTTAGTTGCCCTGTGACATGTGGGATCTTCCCCAAACCAGGGATCGAGCCCTTGTCCCCTGTCCTGGCAGGCAGATTCTTAACCACTGGACCACCAGGGAAGTATTTTTTTCCAGTTTTATTAAGAAATAGTTGGTATAATTGTATAAATGGAAGGCATACAGTTTAATGTGTCAAAAGGAAAATTCCTTACCATTTTCCCTTTTCAAAATTTTCTCATCCATTCTCAGATATCTATTTTCTCCATATTATGAACTTTTAAAATCTTTTTTTTAGTTATTTTTTAAAGGTCCAATTGAAATTCTGATCATCTTTTCAACTTTTACATAAATGTCT
>SJYT01076187.1:59148-70073 GCA_006410635.1 Cephalophus harveyi
TTAAGGAAACTATATATACTCATCATTTTCAACAAAATAGTAATGAATAACACTTTTTCTAATCTCTTGAATCCATTAAGCACTTATTGTGTAAACTTCTAGACATTTTTCTGTGCTTTTGAACACATATATTATTTAACAAAGATGGAACATAATATACACAGATGGAACATAATATACACATATGTATACACATAATATACAAAGATGGAACATAATATACACAGAAGGGAAATATACACTTTTTCCCTTCCACTTAAGAAAAAGTATGGACTTCTTCTCAGTAACCCTATTTCTTTTTTTGACATTTAAAATTGTATTTTTTAAATTAATTTTTATTGGAGCACAGTTGCTTTACAGTGTTACTTTCTACGTGTAGCAAAGTGAATCAGCCGTACGTATACACACATCTCCTGTCTTTTGGATTTCTTTCCCATTTTGGTCACCACAGGGCACTGAGAAGAGAGTAACCCTATTTCAGTACTTTCACAAACACCCTTGCTTTTTTCTGTAGGCTCCATAGTATTTCCTAGTGCTGATGTATTACAATTTATCTAAATAATTTTTCTGGTAGATGTATTGATTGCTTCCGCCTTTCATTTTTATGAATGCATTAGTTTGCTAGGACTGCAGTGATAAAGTAGCAAAGACTAGCTGTCATAAAGAATGGAAATTTATTTTCCCACAGTTCTGAAGACTGGCAGTTTATCAGAAGGCCTGGTTCCTTGTGAGGACTGTGAAGGAAAGATTTGTTCCAGGCCTTTTTCTTTGACTTCTGGATGGCTGTCTTCTGCCTGTGTCTCCACATTATCTTCCTCTGTGCCTGTGTCCACGTTTCTGTTCTTATAAAAGATACCAGTTATATTATTGGGATTAGGGCCTACTGGTGTATGAGCTCATTCTAACTTAACTGCTTCTGCAAAGAGTTATCTCCAAATAGAGTCACATTCTCAGGTTTTGGGGCTTAGGACTTATACATAAAAATTTAGGGGGACACGATTCAAGCATTAACAATGAGCAGTGATTTTTCCTGCACATTTATCTTTGTGCTTTTAAGTAAATCTATTGTAGAATAAATTCCTGTAAATGGGATTGGTTGAAATTTTTATACATTTCAAAAATGCATAAAGAGTTGTGAAGTGTTCTTTTTCTTTCTTTATGTAAGATTGGTAATATTTGTTCCTTTAAGATTGCACAGGATTCACCAGCGAAGCCATTTGAACTAGGAATTTTATTGGGGAGTTTCAGTAATTGTTCAGTTTCTTCAATAGAACTGTTTAGATTTTCTCTTTGTGTGTCAAGTTCGTTGTTACAGTTTTAAAAACAACTTTGTATTTCATCAGAATTTTTAACTTTATTGACATTGAGTTTTTAGTATCTACCGACTTTTGGCTTTGTCAGTCCTTCTGTTGAATGTTTATTTCCTTATTTCCTTTTGCATTTCATTGGTGTTGTTTTTTTATTTAATAAGCTTCCTGATTAGGTCATTCGGTTTTCAGCCTTTCTTTTCTAAAAGCACGTGCTGGTTAGCATGTGGAGCAACTGGAACTCATACCCACTGTTGGATTGGGATTGTAACTTGATATAACCACTACAGAAAATTGTTATTAGTACTCACTAAAATTGAACATATGCATAACATGTGCTCCAGCAGTCACATTTCTGTGTAAATACCCTACAGAACTGAATTTACATGCGTAGTAAAGATGTGTAAGAATGTATATTTATGGTAATCTCAAGTTGGACACATCCCACATGGATAAGTAAATTACTGATTCATAAAATGGGAGTCTGTTAGCAATGAATATAAGCAAACTATGAGTAAAGGTGACAACATGAATGAGCTGCAAACATATATTGGGTGATTCAGGTTATATATAAGTTTAACACGGACAAGAGGTGTCTCTAATGTCAGAAAAGTGATTGCATTTGAAGAGGAAATTGAGAAATTCTTCACCTTGGAGGTGGTTACATGTACATATTTATTTCTTAATAATTAGTCTGTATAGCTATCAGTTCAGTTCAGTCATTCAATCATGTCTGACTCTTTACACCCCCATGAATCGCAGCATGCCAGGCCTCCGTGTCCATCACCAACTCCAGAATTCACTCAAACTCATGTCCATCGAGTCGGTGATGCCATCAAGCCATCTCATCCTCTGTTGTCCCCTTCTCCTCCTGCCCCCAATCCCTCCCAGCATCACAATCTTTTCCAATGAGTCAGCTCTTCACATGAGGTGGCCAAAGTATTGGAGTTTCAGCTTCAGCATCAGTCCTTCCAAAGAACACCCAGGACTGATCTCCTTTAGGATGGACTGGTTGGATCTCCTTGCAGTCCAAGGGACTCTCAAGAGTCTTCTCCAACACCATAGTTCAAAAGCATCAATTCTTCGGTGCTCAGCTTTCTTCACAGTCCAACTCTCACATCCATACATGAATCCAACACCTCCACTAGCTTTGTTCGTAGTGACGCTTGCTAAGGCCCACTTGACTTCACATTCCAGGATGTCTGGCTCTAGCTGAGTGAATAGTTATCTGTTATACCTCAACAGAAATGTTTCTTTTAAAATGTATTGCATGTTTTCAAAATATCCTCAAAAATTTTTCTCATTGGTATTCCCACCAGCCCTGTTTTGAGAGCACCAGTCTCTACACCCTTATATTCTTGGGAATTTCCATGTTTTAAAATATTTCCTAATTTGGTAGAAAAAAATGGATTGCTACTTCCACTGTATTACTTCTAGTGGACATTTTTGCTGGACATTTATATCCTGTGTTTGGTCTATTTGTGTTGTTTGCTCACTTTTCTCTGTGGTAAAAACTCTCCTTTATCTTTATGGTTAGTAACTTATATTTTTGTGTTTGTGATATATGTTGTAACTTTAAAAAAATTTTTATTTTTAGTTGGAGGATAAGTGCCTTACAGTATTGTCTTTGTTTCTGCCATACATCAGCATAAATGAGTCATAGGTGTACATAGGTCCCCTCGCTCTTCAACCTCCCACCTCCTACCCGGCAGCCCATCTGCCCCTCCAGATCGTCTCAGAGCACCAGGTTTGAGCTCCCTGTATCATACCGCAAATTCCAGCTGACTGTGTAATCTTACGTATGGTGATGTATATGTTTGAAGGCTACTGTCTCAGTTCGTCCCACGCTTTCCTTCCCCCACTGTGTCCACACGTCTCCGTATTCTCTATGTCTGTGTCTCCATTGCTGCCCAGAAAATAGGTTCATCAGTACCATCTTTCTATATTTCATTAATATGCATTAATATATGCTATTTGTTTTTCTTTTTCTGACTTACTTCACTCTATATAAACTTTAGGTTCATCCACCTCACTGGAACTGACTCAGATGTGTTCCTCTTTATGGCTGAGTAATATTCCATTGTATATATGTACCACAACTTCTTTATCTGTTCATCTGATGATGGACATCTAGGTTGTTTCCATGGTCTAGCTATTGTAAATAGTGATGAACATTGGGGTACACGTGTCTTTTTCAGTTATAATTTCCTCAGGGTATATGCCCAGTAGTGGGATTGTTGCATTATATGGTAATTTTATTCCTAGTTTTTAAAGAAATCTCCATACTGTTCTCCATAGTGGCTGTATCAGTTTACATTCCTACCAACAGTGCAAGAGGGTTCCCTTTCCAGTGATACCACACTGTAGTTTCGATTTGTCAAAAGCAGAGACATTACTTTGCCAACGAAGGTCCGTCTAGTCAAGGCTATGGTTTTCTCAGTGGTCATGTATGGATGTGAGAGTTGGACTGTGAAGAAAGCTGAACGCTGAAGAATTAATTGATGCTTTTGAACTGTGGTGTTGGAGAAGACTCTTGAGAGTCCCTTGCACTGTAGGGAGATCCAACCAGTCCATCCTAAAGGAGATCAGTCCTGGGTTTTCTTTGGAAGGACTGATGTTGAAGCTGAAACTCCAGTACTTTGGCCACCTTATTTGAAGAATTGACTCATTGGAAAAGACCCTGATGCTGGGAGGGATTGGGGGCAGGAGGAGAAGATGAGATGGCTGGATGGCATCACCGACTCGATGGACATGAATTTGAGTGAATTCCGGGAGTTGGTGATGGACAGGGAGACCTGCGGGCTGGGATTCATGGGGTCGCAAAGAGTCGGACACGACTGGGCAGCTGAAGTGAAGTGAAGTGAAGTCGCTCAGTCTATTGGGATAGAGTGTAGCCTATCAGCCTCTGAATAATGACTGATGTGGAGCATCTTTTCCTGTATTTATTAGCCATTAGTTTGTCTTGGTAAGTTACATTTTTCTGTCTCTGTCATACATGTTGTAACTTTTTAAACAGTTGTTTTTAAAGAGCAGTTTTATGTTTGCAGCAAAATAGGAAGGTACAGAGATTCCTGTATATCAATATCTCCTGATCCCACACATGCTTAGCCTCCACCGTTAAAAGCATCCCCCCCACCAAAGAGGTACATTTACAACAGTTGATTAAGCTACACTGACACATCCTGATCACCCAAAGCCCGTGGTTTACATTAGGGTTCACTGTGTTGTACATTCTGTGGGTTTTTGCACAACGTATCATGACAAGTATCCACCACTACAGTATCATAGAGAATAGTTTCACTGGTCTAATGCTCCACCTGTTCATTGCTCCCTCCCCCTCAACCCCTAGCAACCTCTGATCTCTTCACACTCTCCATGGTTTTGCCTTTTCCAGAATGTCATATAGGTGGAATCATACAGTATGTAGTCTTCTCAGAGTGGCTCCTTTCACTTAGTAACATGCATCTTAAGGTCCTTTATGTCCTTTCATGCCTTGATAGCTCACTTCTATTTAGCATTGAATAATATTCCATTGTCTCAACGTACCAGTTTATTTATCCATTAACCTACTGAAGGATGTCTTGGTTGCTTCCAAGTTTTGGCAGCTATAAATAAAGTTTCTGTAAACATCCCTGTGCATGTTTTTATGTGGCATAAGTTTTCAGTTCATTTGAATAAATATCAAAGAGTAGTAATTGCTAGAGCATATGGCAAAAGTATGTTTAGTTTTTTAAGAAACTGTCAAACTGTCTTCCAAAGTGGATGTAACATTTTGCATTTTTACCAGCAAAGAAATGAAAGTTCTTGCTTCACGTTCTTGCCAACAAGACCTCCTTTTGAATTAACTTTTGTTAAGAGTGTGAGGTTTATCTAAATTCATTTTTTTTTTAGCATGTAGCTGTCCAGTTGTCCCAGCACCATTTGTTGAAAAAACTGACTTTCTCCTCCACTGTATTGCCTTTTTCCCTTTGTTAAGGACCAGTTGACTGTATTTGTGTGTGTCTATTTGTGGGTTCTCTATTCTATTCCATTGGTCTGTTTGTTTATTCTTTCACCAATACCCCACGTTTTGATTGTTTTAGCTCTCCCCCAACTTTGTTGCTCTTCTTCAGAATTGCATTGGCTATTCTTGGTCTTTTGACTCTGTATGTATACTTTAGAATCAGTTTGTTTGTATCCACAAAGTAATGTGAGGGATTTTGATAGCGATTGCATTGAATCTAGGCAAATCAAGTTGGGAAGAACTGATATCTTGGCAACATTGAGTCTTACTATCCCTGAACATGAAGTCTCTCTCCACTTACTTAGTTCTTCTTTCCTTTTGTTAATCAGAATTGTGCAGTTTTTGTCAAAGATCTTGGATATAACTTGTATTTATATCTAAAATATTTCTCTTTTTTGGTGCTAATATAAATGGCATTGTGCTTTTAATTTCAAATTCTACTTGTTAATTTTTGGTAACTAGGAAAATAAATGACATCTGTATATTGAACTTGTATCCTGCAACCTTGCTGAAATTAGTTCCAGGAACTTGCTTTTTTTTTTTTATAAGATTTGAATTTTCCATGTAGATATCATTTGTAAACAAAGACATTTTATTTCTTCAATCTATATATTGTTTATGTCCATTTGTTGCCTTACTGCATTAGCTAGGACTTCCTATACAGTGTTGAACAGGAGTGGTGAGACCAATAATCTTTGACTTGTTCCTGATCTTAGTGGGAAAAGCTTCTTGTTTCTTACTATCAAATGTGATATTAGCTATAGGATTTTTGTAGATTTTCTTTATCAAGTAGAGAAAGTTCCCCTCTGTTCCTAGATTATTCAGAGTTTTTATCATAAATGGGTATTTGATTTTCTCAAATGCTTTTTTCTATTGATACGATCATATAAATATATTGTAAATTGTGTTTATAATTCATTTTTACATATTTATAGCTTTATTGCTCTGTGGGAGTTGTAATTTTTATTTAATCAAACCTAGTCATTTTACTGTCTAAGGGAGGCTTTTCTTTTCCCGAAGTTATAAATACATTGTCTTTATTTTTTTCTTGAGTAGTACTGCGATTTTATGTTTTACATTAAATCCCTAATCCATTGAAAATTTTTTACCATATATGGTGTGAGGAAACATCCCATGTTTTGTCTACCCAGCAAAGCAATTATTATTTTTTTATTGAGTTATAGGTGATTTATAGCATGTTTATTTCTGCTGTACAGCAAAGTGATTAAGTTATCTATATATACACACATATACACGTTCTGTTTTAGTATTTTTTATTATGGTTTGTCATAGGATATTGAATATAGTTGCCTGTGCTATACAGTAGGACTTTGATATTTATCCATTCTATACATAAACTTCCCCGGTGGCTCAGACGGTAGAGCGTCTGTCTACGATGCTGGAGACCTGGGTTCGATCCCTGGGTTGGGAAGATCCCTTGGAGAAGGAAATAGCAATCCACTCCAGTACTATTGCCTAGAAAATCCCATGGACAGAGGAGCCTGGTAGGCTACAGTCCATGGGGTCGCAAAGAGTTGGACACGACTGAGCGACTTCATATTCACATTCATGCATAAAAGCTCAGATCTGCTGAAGCCAACCTCCTACTCCAGCCTTCTCCTACTCCTCTTACCCCCTTGGTAACCACAGATCTCTTCTCTATGTCCGTGAGTCTGTTTCTGATTATAGATAGGATCATTTGTGTCATATTTTATATACCACATATAAGTGATATCCTATGGTATTTGTCTTTCTCTTTATAACTTCTCTTAGTATGATAATCTCTAGGTTTATCCATGTTTCTCCAAATGGCATTATTTCATTCTTTTTTTTTTTTTTGCCTGAGTAGTATGCCATTGTAGATATGCACCACATCTTTATCCGTTCATCTATTGATGAACATTTAGGTTGTTGCCATGTCTGGGCTATTGTGAATAGTACTGCTATGATATTGGGGTTGCATATATCTTCTTGAATTATAGTTTTGTTTGAATATATGTCCAGGAGTAGAATTGCTGGATCATGTGATAATTTTATTTTTAGTTTTTTGAGGAACCTCCTTACTTGTCTCCATAGTCGCTGAACCAATTTACATTCCCACCAACAGTGTCGGGGAGTTTCCTTTTCCCCACACCTCTCCAGCATTTGGTATTTATAGGCTTTTTAATGATGGCCATTCTCACCAGTGGACTTCCCTAGTGGCTCAGTGGTAAAGAATCCACCTACAATGCAGGAGATGTGGGTTCCATCTCTGGGTCAGGAAGATCCCCTGGAGAAGGAAATGGAATCTCTAGTATTTTTCTGGAGGAAATCCCATAGAGGAGCCTGAAGGCGAGCTTTAGTTCATGGGATTACAAAAGGGTTGGATGTGATTTAGCAACTACAACAATAATTCTGAATTTTCTAAATTTTCTCCCAGTCTGTAGGTTCTCTTTATGTTTGGTTTATAGTTTTGTTTGCTGTGCAAATGTTTTTTAAGTTTATTTAGGTGCCATTTGTTTATTTTTGTTGTTTTTGGAGACTGATCTAAGTCTGTCTAAATATTGATACAATTCATAGTAGAGAATATTTTGCTTATGCTCTCTTCTAGGAGTTTTATGGTGGTCGTGTCTTATGTTTAAGTCTTTAAGCAATTTTGACTTTATTTTTGTGTATGGTGTGAGGATGTGTTCTAACTTCATTGATCTACATGCAGCTGTTCAACCTTCCTGACACCACTTGCTGAAGAGACTTTTTTCTCCATTGTATATTCTTTGTCGAAGATTGACCATAGGTGTGTGGGCTTATTTTTAGGCTATTTTTTTCCATTGATCCCTGTGTCTGTCTTTGTGCCAATACTGCACCGTTTTGATTACTGTCACTTGTAGTCTGACATCTGGGAGGGTTATGCCGTCTGTGCAACTACATTGACAACATTCCTTAAGTCATTTCTCTTCCAATATAATTGAATTGCCAATTTTGCCATTAATTACTTTCCTATATTGAGGTTTGTATTTGCTGGGTTTTTAAAATTGTGTTCAGGAACATTTCTGGAGGTACAGTGGTTAAGATTTCATGCTTCCACAGTAGGCAACATGAGTTTGATCCCCAGTCAAGGAACTAAGATGGCACAAGCTTCACTGCATGGCCAAATATTTGTAATTTCATATGTTGTTGTTTTGTCGCTAAGTCACATCTGACTCTTTGCAACCCCATGGACTGCAGCATGCCAGGCTCCTCTATCCTTCCCTTTCTCCCGGAGTTTCCTCAAATTCATGTCCATTGAATTGCTGATGCTGTCTAACCATCTCATTCTCTGCCACCCCCTATCCTTTTTGCATACTTTGTTGTTCAGTTGCTCGGTCATGTCTGACTCCTTATAACCCCATGGACTGCAGCACATCAGGCTTTCCTATCCTTCACCATCTCCTGGAGCTTGCTTAAACTCATGTCCATTGAGTCAGTGATGCCATCCAGCCATCTCATCCTCTGTCTTCCCTTTCTCCTGCCTTCAGCCTTCCCCAGCATCAGGGTCTTTTCTAATGAGTCAGCTCTTCGCATCTGGTGGCCAAAATATTAGAGCTTGACCATCAGTCCTTCCAGTGAATATTCAGGGTTGATTTCCTTTAGGATGGACTGGTTTGATCTCCCTGCAGTCCAAGGGACTCTAAAGAGTCTTCTCTAACACCACAGTTCAAAAAAATCCGTTCTTTGGTGCTCAGCCTTCTTTATGGTCAAACTCTCACAACCATACATGACCACTGGAAAAACCATAGCTTTGACTAGATGGACCTTTGCTGGCAAAGTAATGTCTCTGCTTTTTAATATGCTATCTAGGTTTGTCATAGCTTTTCTTCCAAGGAGCAACCATCTTTTAATTTCATGGCTGCAGTCTATGGGGTCACAAAGAGTCGGACATGACTGAGCGACTGAACTGAGCTGAGGCTATAAAAGGAGCTGATTTTCTCTTACATGAGTTGATTGATGTCTAAATAAAGGTATCGATAATTAAATATAGTTTCGGGAAATTTCTTTTAAGTGACAAAGCAATCACAAGTAAAATGGAGATTTTTCGTTTTTTGTGTGTTAGTTGCTCAGTTGTGTCTGACTCTTTGCAACCGCATGGACTGTAGCCCACCAGACTCCTCTGTCCATGGGATTCTCCAGGCAAGAATACTAGAGTGGTAGAATTTCCTTCTTGAGAGGATCTTCCTGATCCAGGGATCGAACCTGGGTCTCCTTTGTTGCAGGCAGATATTTTTTACCACCTGAGTCAGCAGGGAAGCCCTTGTTTTTTTGCTAAAATTAAAAAAATTAAGAGACAATTGATATACATAAAATTTACCTTTTTCAGTGCATAAATCTGTGAATTTTGACAGACTCATTCAGTTGTGCAACTACCACCATAATCAAAATGTACTTCCATTACTTGCAAAAATTCTCCTGAGCCCCTTCTCCTTTTTCATCCCCAGAACTTGGTGGCTACTGGTCTGTCTTCCTGTTAGCTTTTTCAGAATCATACAGTATGATTGGAATATATATATGGAATACTGTACATATAAATATACACTGTATGGAATCATACAGTACCTATGTACTCTGTTGAGTCTGGCTTCCTTTAGTTAACATAGCATGTGCGACATTCATTCATGTTGTATCAGCAGTTGTTCCTTTTCATTGTTGAGAAGAATTCCATTGTATAGATGTAACATGGCTTGTTTGTTTATTTTCTTGTTGAAAGACGTTCAGGTCGTTTCTCGTTTTTGACAAGTACAAATGAAAGCCTATCTATTCGGAGAATTACCTTATTATATTGCCAGAAGAAGGGAAAGGAATCCACGGAACAAGAGATAAAAAATGAAACAGAACACAGAAAATAGAAAGCACAAAGTGAGAATGATAAAAATGAGATGCAAATATTTGCTGGCCTTTTGTATACTTAATTTATGGATAGGATTTGGTCCAGCGGAGGAAAGTAGAGAGGGTTAATGGAGTAAGGGGATCACAAGAAGACTCAGACAGGACTGAGCTTTGAAAATTCTTAAATCACATGCATCGGTAGAAAACAGAACTATCAGAAAATTTTTGAACTGGGGAATAGATGTTATAAATGTTATGAAGTGAAAGTTGCTCAGTCATGTCTGACTCTGCAAGTCCGTGGACTGTACAATCCATGGAATTCTCCAGGCCAGAATACTGGAGTAGGTAGTTGTTCCTTTCTCCAGGGAATCTTCCCAACCCAGGAATCAAACCCACCCATATCTTCCACATTGCAGGAGGATTCTTTACCAGCTGAGCCACCGGGGAAGCCCATAAATGTTATAAGCAGTCTTAAAAAGTATTCAGTTCAGTCGCTTAGTCGTGTCCGACTCTTGCGACCCCATGAATCGCAGCATGCCAGACCTCCCTGTCCATCACCAACTCCGGGAGTTCACTCAGACTCACGTTCATCGAGTCCGTGATGCCATCTAGCCATCTCATCCTCGGTCGGCCCCTTCTCCTCCTGCCCCCAATCCTTCCCAGCATCGGAGTCTTTTCCAATGAGTCAACTCTTCGCATGAGGTGGCCAAAGTACTGGAGTTTCAGCTTTAGCATCATTCCTTCCAAAGAAATCCCAGGGCTGATCTCCTTCAGAA
>SJYT01076187.1:70278-95782 GCA_006410635.1 Cephalophus harveyi
CAGTCCAACTCTCACATCCATACATGACCACAGGAAAAACCATAGCCTTGACTAGACGGACCTTAGTCGGCAAAGTAATGTCTCTGCTTTTGAATATGCTATCTAGGTTGGTCATAACTTTTCTTCGAAGGAGTAAGCGTCTTCTCGTTTCATGGCTGCAGTCACCATCTGCAGTGATTTTGGAGCCCCCCAAAATAAAGTCAGCCACTGTTTCCACTGTTTCCCCATCTATTTGCCATGAAGTGATGGGACCAGATGCCATGATCTTCGTTTTCTGAATGTTGAGCTTTAAGCCAACTTTTTCGCTTTCCTCTTTCACGTAGAGTGGCACAATTATACAAAGTTGTATTATAATACCAATAATAACTAATTCTTCCCCTGGTGTTCTATTATTCAGTTTCTACAGTAGCTCTATGTCATAATTATTATTATCTGCCTGTGTTTAAAAAAAGAATCCAACCAAGTAAATTGGAAGATCTATTTGGCTTCATTAGGTGATTCATGAATCCTACAGCATCCCACATAGCAACTAGAAGAGGGCTGTAAAAGGTTGTATGAAGGGGGAAGTTATTATAGGAAGAAGGATTGAGCAAGGGAGGTACTACCAAAAGGAAAGAAAGGATTATTTTTAGGCCAGCACTTCTTTATTGGGAGGATGAGAACAGTAAGGGTTTTATCATGTAGATTATCTCTTCTTCCTTTAGGGGTTGGATAGAGTCCACCTGGCAGATGACCTCATTGGTGCTGACCAGAAAATTCCAGATTGGTTGATTAAAATTCTATTTCTGGTGTTAGGTATTGAATATAAGTTGGGAATCTTGGGCTTTAGCACAAGTGATTCCATTTGGGGCCTGTGGTTTTTCTCTTTAACATCCTGTTTTACACAAGAAGAGAGACGGCAGGGAGGGTGATCATTTGGGATCCAAAGGTAGTGGTCCCCAGCTCTCTATCATAAAGGAAAGGTTAAAAGGTTAAAATTGTGGGACTAGCAATGAAGAGCAGCAAGTTTCTATGGGTGTCATGCCTAAGTGACTCAAAACAGTAACATTCCCAGTCATTTCTCTAAAATACTTGTTCTCTGCTGATCTTTGTTCTTGTTTTATGCTTTACTGTATGTCACTGCTTATTGATTCATTGGATATATAGAGATAAAATGTAACATGCTAGTGTGGAAGACCAGGAAATAAGTTTACCATTAGTTTTTGAGTGATTTCTATGTTTAAATGCTAGAAAACATGCAAAATTATATTTCTGGTTAGAAAAAATGTTACTTTGCTATTAACATTGAGATTGTGTTGTAAATTAGCTTCTATTTTATGAGCTGTATTTTCTTTTAATGAACATATGTACCTAAAATATTTTAGTGTTTGGGGGATAGCTTAAGAAGCATTTTGAATGTGCATGCTACTTTGATTATTTTCTAATGTAGTTGCAAAGAAAATGGAATTCTGGTGAAGTTTTTTTAAAGTGTAAAGTGGTTATAATGATATACAATCAAATTTAGATTTTTCATTTGTTCTTAATTCCTAGAAATATTTACCTTTCTAGACACTAAAGGAAGAAATGATATTGAAAGGAAATTTCCATATTTTTGCATTCAGTTGACTCCAATTAGTTGTATTGTGTAAAGAAAATTTTATTTGGTTTTAAAATAAGTATATTAAGAAAGTAAACAAGTCAGCTCCGCAGGTTCATAGGCCTGATGCTTGCTTGCTTATTTGATTCATTCATTCATTCCAGAAATAGTAACTGATCATTTGTTTTTTAATCCTCCTCTGTTTTCATTGTTTACCCTAGGAGTACAATTCCGTAAAGGATGAAATTTATTATAAAGACTACTTAAGTGACCTTTGAAAGTTATTCCAGTTTGCTCATCCCAGACTGAATCTAATTAGCTATATAGTCTTAGGTTCTTAGTTTTCTTGTAAGTGGCAAAGGCAATTGGATCTAGGATTTCTATAAAGCTGTCCAGTTTTAAAGGTTTCTAAAATATTTTTAAAGATAAGTTTTTGTGGAACTCATTTGCTTTGACTGTAATTGAACATGAATATGAATACATAGATTTGAGTCTCAGCTCTACCATTAACTAACCCAGTTGTAATAAAGTTAACATTTACCCAGGATTTACTATGTACTAGACACAGATCTAAATGTTTTACCTTTATAATCCATCAATCCTCATAACAGCCCTGTGTGTGAATTGCTGTACTTGTACCCATTTTACAGGTGAGAAAATTGGGCACCAAGAGTTTCAATTACCTCCAATAAGAATCAATAAATACAGTGACTACCCACCAGGGTAGTATAGTGGTTGAGACTTTACCTAACAGTGCAGGGGGTGTGGGTTGGACCCCTGGTCAGAGAGCTAGGATCCCACATGCCTTGCAGCCAAAAAACTAAAAGGTAAAATAGAAACCTTATTGTAACAAATTCAATAAAGACTTTAAAAATTGGTCCACATCAAAAAAATTAAAAAAACAAAATGCAGAGCTAGTGTTTGGACACAGGTAGCCTGAGTCCAGAGCAGGTATGATTAGCAATGGTGTCAAACTGTGAACTCGATACTCTCTCAGAGATTTTTTTTTTTTGTCTTGAAATGAGTCCCATGTTCAGGCTTCCTTCTTCGCAGGTGTGTATGAGGCTCAAATAAGTAATGCAGAGATTCTTGAAGTGTTGACCTGAACCAGCAGTGTCATTCTTACCTGGGAGTGTTCAGATGCAAATTCTGCGGCCTCATTCCTAACCTGCTGACTCAGTCTAGAGGTAGGGCCCAGCAGTTTTGTGTTTTAACAAGCCTTCCTGGTGATTCTGATGCAGGCTGAAATTTGTGAACCAATGGAATATTACATGTGGAATTCATTAAAGACTATAGAATACTTGTATAAAAAGAAACTAATAAAACCCTGCAAGAGTCCCCATCTCAAAGAAAATTCTGCAAAGAAAATTCTCTGTGTATTAGCACTATACCCATGCTTCTCCCAATAGTCTGACACCCTAGTCTCACCCTGGATGTACACATATTCTGAAATTAGTATATTTTATTTTCATAATGTTTCCTATAGTTTTACCACATATGTATATTCTATAAACCTAATTCATTTAGTTTTCCAAGACTTCGAATTTTATCTAAAGGTACCACCCTGAGTGGGAGAAGGCAATGGCAACCCACTCTAGTACTCCTTCCTGGAAAATCCCATGGACGGAGGAGCCTGGTAGGCTGCAGTCCATGGGGTCGCTAAGAGTCGGACACAACTGAGCGACTTCACTTTCACTTTTCAGTTTCATGCATTGGAGAAGGAAATGGCAATCCACTCCAGTGTTATTGCCTGGAGAATCCCAGGGACGGGGGAGCCTGGTAGGCTGCCATCTATGGGGTCGCACAGAGTTGGACACGATTGAAGCGACTTAGCAGCAGGAACCACCCTGAGTATGTATTGTATTTTTATTAAACATGCTTAACATTTTGTTGTGGTATGTGTGCACGTTTGATGACTGCATTCTGTGTTTGAATATAACATAACCTATTTCTATGGGGTTGCAAAGAGTTGGACACGACTGAGCAACTACGAACAAAGCTAGTGGAGGTGATAGAATTCCAGTTGAGCTATTTCAGATCCTGAAAGATGATGCTGTCAAAATGCTGCACTCAATATCCCAGCAAATTTGGAAAACTCTTCAGGACTGGAAAAGGTCAGTTTTCATTCCAATCCCAAAGAAAGACAATGCCAAAGAATGCTCAAACTGCCGCACAATTGCACTCATCTCACACGCTAGTAAAGCTCAAAATTCTCCAGGCCAGGCTTCAGCAATACATGAACCATGAACTTCCAGATGTTCAAGCTGGTTTTAGAAAAGGCAGAGGAATCAGAGATCAAATTGCCAACATCCGCTGGATCATGGAAAAAGCAAGAGAGTTCCAGAAAAACATCTATTTCTGCTTCATTGACTATGCCAAAGCCTTTGTGTGGATCACAATAAACTGTGGAAACTTCTGAAAGAGATGGGAATACCAGACCACCTGACCTGCCTCTTGAGAAACCTATATGCAGGTCAGGAAGCAACTGGCCATGGAACAACAGACTGGTTCCAAATAGGAAAAGGAGTCCGTCAAGGCTGTATATTGTCACCCTGCTTATTTAACTTCTATGCAGAGTACATCATGAGAAACGCTGGGCTGGAAACTTCTGAAAGAGATGGGAATACCAGACCACCTGACCTGCCTCTTGAGAAACCTATATGCAGGTCAGGAAGCAACTGGCCATGGAACAACAGACTGGTTCCAAATAGGAAAAGGAGTCCGTCAAGGCTGTATATTGTCACCCTGCTTATTTAACTTCTATGCAGAGTACATCATGAGAAACGCTGGGCTGGAAACTTCTGAAAGAGATGGGAATACCAGACCACCTGACCTGCCTCTTGAGAAACCTATATGCAGGTCAGGAAGCAACTGGCCATGGAACAACAGACTGGTTCCAAATAGGAAAAGGAGTCCGTCAAGGCTGTATATTGTCACCCTGCTTATTTAACTTCTATGCAGAGTACATCATGAGAAACGCTGGGCTGGAAACTTCTGAAAGAGATGGGAATACCAGACCACCTGACCTGCCTCTTGAGAAACCTATATGCAGGTCAGGAAGCAACTGGCCATGGAACAACAGACTGGTTCCAAATAGGAAAAGGAGTCCGTCAAGGCTGTATATTGTCACCCTGCTTATTTAACTTCTATGCAGAGTACATCATGAGAAACGCTGGGCTGGAAACTTCTGAAAGAGATGGGAATACCAGACCACCTGACCTGCCTCTTGAGAAACCTATATGCAGGTCAGGAAGCAACTGGCCATGGAACAACAGACTGGTTCCAAATAGGAAAAGGAGTCCGTCAAGGCTGTATATTGTCACCCTGCTTATTTAACTAAAGGCCTGGCCTGCTGCAATTCATGGGGTTGCAAAGAGTCAGACACAACTGAGCAACTGAACTGAAATAGCTCCAGAACCATTCAGAACTCAATGTGATCCACCACATTAAGAGGAAAAAAAAAAAGATCATCTCTACAGACGCAGAAAAGGCATCTGATAAAATCTGATATCCACTGATGATATACAATGTTAGCAAATTACAAATATCTTCAACCTGATAAGAACCATATGTGATTTACCTACAGCAAACATCATACAGAATCAGACTTTAAATCTGCTTCCTTAATACTGGTAACAAGGCAAAGATATCTGCTTCTCCATTCTACATTTTCAAGGTGGTTCTAGCTAGTGTAATAAGGAGAAAAAAAAAAACAAAAAACCTTAACTAATGAGAAAGTATCTCATAAAGCTGTGTTTATTAGCAAATGGCAGGATCACCTATATAGAAAATTTTAAGATCGCTACAAAAAGTTCTAGAACTAATGAGGTTAAGGAGGTTTGGGGGCTTCCCAGGTGGCTCAGTGGTTAAAGAACCCACATGCAACACAGGAGACGTGGATTCAATCCCTGGCTTGGGAAGATCCCCTGGAGGAGGACATGGCAACCCACTCCAGTATTCTTGCCCAGAGAATCCCATGGACAGTGGAGCCTGGTGGCCTCAGACCATGGGATCACAAGAGTTGGACATGACTTAGCAAGTAAACCATCATGAAGTGAATCAGTCATATATATACATATGTCCCCTCCATCTTGAACATCCCTCCCAACTCCCATCCCACCCCTCTAGGTCATCTCAGAGTACCAGGCTGAGCTCCCTGTGCTAAATAGCAGGTTCCCACCTGCTACCTATTTTAGACACGACAGTGTATATATATGTCAGTGCTACTTTCCGATTCATCCCACCCTCCCCTTCCCCCTTTTTGTTATTTTATATGTTTAAGACAGGATAGTAGCATCTGATTCCTGATGTGTTCTCTGGTCCACTTTGGCCACAAGTTGAAATGAATATGTATTTTTCAAGAGAGAAGAGTGTTCTAAACACATACTGAATTGCCAATTCAAATAGATTAGTCCAAAGTTATGTATCTGTTTTTTAATTTCATACTTGTCTTTCTGTGATGCTGAAAAATCTTGGTTCCAAAAACATTCCAACAGTTACGCGTTTTTATGTTTCTTATTCATGGGGCTTCCCTGGTGCTTCAGTCGGTAAAGAATCCACCTGCAATGCAGAAGACCTGGGTTTGATCTCTGGGTCAGAAAGATACCTTGAAGAAGGAAATGGCAACCACTCCAGTATTCTTGCCTGGAAAATCCCATGAACAGAGGAGCCTGGCGGGCTACAGTCCATGGGGTTGCAAGAGTAGGAAACATCAGAGTGACTAAACCACCAACACATTTTACTCTTAAAACAACTCTAGTTCAGTTCAGTCACTCGGTCATGTCCTACTCTTCATGACCCCATGGACCACAGCATGCCAGGCCTCCCTGTCCATCACCAACTCCTGGAGTTTACTCAGACTCATGTCCATTGAGTCGGTGATGCCATCCAACCATCTCATCCTCTGTCGCTCCTTCTCCTGCTGCCCTCAATCTTTCCCAGCATTAGGGTCTTTACAAATGAGTCAGCTCTTTGCATCAGGTGGCCAAAGTATTGGAATTTCAGCTTCAACATCTAAGAGGTAGGCAAAATACCAGTTTATAAATGTCACTTTATTGATGAGGAAACTGAAGCCATAAGATTAAATGACTTGCCTGAGAGTACAGAATGGAAGATTTTTGGCCAAGCTGTGGAAAGTACCTTCAGGAGCCTGACTGTAATTCGTTGTCACCTTGGTCCCTCACATACCCAGTGCCTGTTTTTCCACTTGGGAAAGGAGGCTCCCCACCTCTCTTCAGTGTCTGGCTCTCTCCTCAGCTCTTTGCTCTTCTGATTCTTCCTTCCCTCCCAGCCACGTGTGCCCACATTCAGTTTGTTCCTGGTGCTTTCCCTATATATAATAGAAAGGCTGGGCTTTCATTCTTTTGTTGTTTAGTTGCTCAGTCCTCTCTGACTCTTTGCGACCCCATGGACTGCAGCACTCCAGGCTTCCCTGTCCTTCACTATCTTCCCGGAGTCTGCTCAAACTCAGGTCCATTGAGTTGATGATGCAACAACCATCTCATCCTCTGTTGCCACCTCCTCCTCCTGACTTCAGTCTTTCCCAGCATCAGGGTCTTTTCCAGTGTGTTGGCTCTTCACATCAGGTAGCCAAAGTATTGGAGCTTCAACTTCAGCATCCTTCCTTCCAATGAGTATTCAGGGTTGCTTTCCTTTAGGATTGACTGGTTTGATCTCCTTGCAGTCCAAGTGTTCTGAGACCCTCTTGAAAGCAGGATATAGGGTAAAGTAGACTGAGCTCATCTTGGAACAGGCCCTGCAGAGACATAAGTCCAGGACCAAAGCTGCTGCTGTTACATTTGCATGTTCAGGTTGATGGTTTTAAATTAATAGGTTTTCCAGCCTGGTTGGGGATCATGCATTTCCCCAGTGAATTGTGTTTTGTCTCACATTCATGTACACATGGAGAAAATAGTTACCAACGTTTTTGACTGTAATGTCAAGATGCTTGTTCTAGATTTCACAATAATTGGTGGCATTTATCTTAGCTTCTCTATTCCTCAGTTGTGATTTCTGTCTGAAAGATAGATGTCGCAGCTCAGCCCAGTCTTGGATATGACCATTTTTTATCTTCTGTCTCATTTCTATTTTATTTTTTTTAATTTTGTGCTTCCCTGGTAGCTCAGCTGGTAAAGAATTCACCTGCAACGCAGGAGACCCTGGTTCAATTCCTGGGTCAGGAAGATTCCCCTGGAGAAAGGATAGGCTACCTACTCCAGTATTCTTGGGCTTCCCTAGTAGCTTAGACAGTAATGAATCTGCCTGCAATGCAAGAGACCTGCGTTGGATCCTTGGGCTCAGTCTTAGATCTGACCATTTTTTATCTTCAATCTGTCTCGTTTATATTTTATTTTTTAAATTAATTTTTATTGGAGTGTAGTTGCTTTACAGTGTTGTGTTAGTTACTGCTATACAGCAAAATGAATCTGCTGTACGTATACATATGTGTGTGTGCTAAGTCGTGTCGGACTGTTTGCGATCCCATGGGGGTCTGTAGCCTGACAGGCTTCTCTGTCCACGGAGTTTTCCAGGCAAGAATGCTGGAGTGGTTTGCCATTTCCTACTCCATATATTCCCTCTGTTTTGGACTTCCTTCCCATTCAGATTACCATAGGGCATTAAGTAGAGTTCCCTGTGTTATACACAATTTTCTCATTAGTTCTCTATTTATACACAGTATCAATAGTGTGTAAGTGCCAATCCCAGTCTCACAATTCCTCCAACCTCCACCACTTTCTTCTGTGTAGTCATACATTTGTCTTCTTCATTTGTGTCTCTGTTTCTTCTTTGCAAAGAAGTTCGTCTGTACCATTTTTTTGTGTGTTATTGGACTACCCTCATAGCTCAGTTGGTAAATAATCTGCCTGCAGTGCAGGAGACCCAGGTTTGATTCCTGAGTCTGGAAGATCCGCTGGAGAAGGGATAGGCTACCCATGCCAGTATTCTTGGACTTCCCTTGTGGCTCAGCTGGTAAAGACTCTGCCTGCAATGCAGGAGAACTGGGTTTGATCTCTGGGTTAGGAAGATCCCCTGGAGAAGGAAAAGGCCACCCACTCTAGTATTCTGGCCTGGAGAATTCCATGGACTGTATAGTCCATGGGGTCCCAGAGTCAGACATGACTGACTTTCACTTGCTTTTTTTTGCTTTCATCTTTGTTTAAGAATAATGTATACCTAGAAGAACCTGAGGACCGCGCAGAAGCATGGCCGAGAGGAGCTACCTCTTGCCCAAGGTCAGGGGTAGCGGCCGAGAGGAGCTACCCCACGTCCGAGTACATCATGAGAAGAAACCCTGGGCTGGAAGAAGCACAAGCTGGATTCAAGATTGCCGGGAGAAATATCAGTGACCTCAGATATGCAGATGGCAGAAAGTGAAGAGGAACTAAAAAGCCTCTTGATGAAACTGAAAGTGGAGAGTCAAAACGTTGGCTAAAAGCTCAACATTCAGAAAACGAAGATCATGGCATCTGGTCCCATCACATCATGGCAGATAGATGGGAAAACTGGAAACAGTGGCAGACTTTATTTTTTGGGTCTCCAAAATCACTGCAGATAGTGGTTGCAGCCATGAAATTAAAAGACGCTTACTCCTTGGAAGAAAAGTTATGACCAACCTAGATAGCATATTGAAAAGCAGAGACATTACTTTGCCAACAAAGGTCCGTCTAGTCAAGGCTATGTTTTTTCCAGTGGTCGTGTATGGACGTGAGAGTTAGACTATAAAGAAAGCTGAGCGCCGAAGAATTGATGCTTTTGAACTGTGGTGTTGGAGAAGACTCTTGAGAGTCCCTTGGACTACAGGGAGACCAACCAGTCCATTCTAAAGGAAATTAGTCCTGGGTGTTCATTACTGATGCCAAAGCTGAAACTAATACTTTAGCCACCTCATGCGAAGAGTTGACTCATTAGAAAAGACTCTGGTGCTGGGAAGGATTGGGGACAGGAGGAGAAGGGGACGACAGAGGATGAGATGGCTGGATGGCATCACCGACTTGATGGACATGAGTCTGAGTGAACTCCGGGAGTTGGTGATGGACAGGGAGGCCTGGCGTGCTATGATTCATAGGGTCGCAAAGAGTCGGACACGACTGAGCGACTGAACTGAGAAGAACCTGATGATAATGCCTTATCCGATTAAGAGAAGATGTTCTGGGCTTGTTAATATGTTAATTTTTTTTTTTTTTTTTACTTCCTCATTACAATCCTTCCTTGGTTGCCCTCTGGTTTTTTTCTTTGTTTTGTCTAACTTTTTTCATCAAGAAAGGTCAGCTGAAAAGAAGAGCAGCTAGTAGGAGTATAAGCGCGGTGACCTTAGAATGTGTACCTTTAGTGCTACTCCCAGGTAGAGAGTACACGTGAGACCATGATTGAGGCATCCTTGGTATTGTCAGTAACGCCCTGAGTCCTCAGTTGAATCACTGCAGAAATGTTTGGAAAGGGTAGCAAGAAGATGGTTAAAATACTAAGCTATTCCCAGACTCTATTGCCATTTCTTAGGGGAACTTTGTACTTTTGTTGTTGTGTAGTTGCTAAGTCATGTCTCACTCTTTGTGACCTTATGAACTGCAGCTTCCCTGTCCTTCATCATCTCCTGGAGTTTGTTCATCTCTATTGAGTTGGTGAGGTCATCCAACCATCTCATTCTCTGCCACCCCTTCTCCTCTTTCCCAATGAGTTGGCTCTTCACATCAGGTGGCCAAAGTATTAGAGCTTCAGCATCAGTCCTTCAGTGAATATTCTGGGTTGATTTCCTTTAGAATGGACTGGTTGGATCTCCTTGCAGTCCAAGGAACCTGAAGAGTCATCTCCAGCACCACAGTTCAAAAGCATCAGTGCTTTGGTGCTCAGCCTTCTTTATGTTCTGACTCTGACACATCTGTACATGATTACTGGAGAAACTGTAGCTTTGACTATATGGACCTTTGTTGGGAAAATGATGTCTCTGCTTTTTAATACACTGTCTGGGTTTGTCATAGCTTTCCTTCCAAGGAGCAAGCTTTGTATTTAGCTGCCTGCAATAAAATGGGTTTGGTGTCCTTAAGGACACCTGCCTTTTATTGTCTTAACTTTACCTGGGAGGACTGCTGAGTGTAGCTTGTTATATTCCTCTTCAGTTCTTCCTGATTTCCCACTTCCCACTGAATGACTTCCACTGTCCTATTGGTGAGGGTGGTTGTATCCATCTTTAAGGATATGGCTGCCACCATGCCCCAAGTGGGAAGCCAGACAGGGCCAGAAAGGGGAAAGGAGCCGTGACTGCTGTGTCTGCCAGCACTTGTTATCTTCTCGAGGTTCTGCTGCATTCTCCTTTTTGGAACAATATACTGGTACGTCCATTTCTTACTTAGAGAAGCTGTGGGGTAAAGCTCCCAGTGTTTGTAGAACAAAGACTTTCTATTTTACAGTTTTGAATTGCCTTGTTTTAGCTTTCCTCCTTTATGTTTGTTGTTGTTCAGTTGCTCAGTCATGTCCAACTCTTTGCAGCCCCATGGACTGCAGCACGCCAGGCTTGCCTGTCCTTCGCCATCTCCCAGAGTTTGCTGAAACTCATGTCCATTGAATTAATGATGCCAACCAACCATCTCATCCTCTGTCGCCCCCTTCTCATGCCCTCAGTCTTTCCCAGCATCAGGGTCTTTTCCAGTGAGTTGGTTCTTTGTATCAGGTGGCCAAAGTATTGGAGCTTCAGCATCAGTCCTTCCAATGAATATTCAGGACTGATTTCCTTTATGATTGACTGGTTTTATCTCCTTGCAGTTCAGGGGACTCTCAAGAGTCTTCTCCAGCACGACAGTTTGAAAGCATCAATTCTTCGACCTTTTTAGTCTTTTTTTTCTCTTGGCCATTCTGTGTGGCTTATAGGATCTTCGTTCCCAGACCAGGAGTTGAACGCATACCCCTTGCGATGGAAGGGCAGAGTCTTCACTACTAGATCACCAGGAAAGTCCAGAGTCTGTCGTTCTAACAGCTGAAAGTAGGCAGATCAAGATGAAAATGAAAATGATGAAGTTTGATCATCTCGTTAATATTCTGGAGTAGCAGACAACTCAGATTGGGAGCTTGTTCTGTGTTTGTTGGCTCTCTTTCACACACACTACCAAACACTATAATAGACCATGTCAGGTTTTAGTTATTCTTTGCTGCTAAGTCACTTCAGTCGTGTCCGACTCTGTGCGACCCCATAGACGGCAGCTCACCAGACTCCACTGTCCCTGGGATTCTCCAGGCAAAAACACTGGAGTGGGTTGCCATTTCCTTCTCCAATAGTTATTCTTTGGGGGTTGTAATTTGAAGATTTCATGAAAGAACCTAATTTGTCGAAAAGATTAAATACTAGTAATCCATCAACTTTTCGTTGTCAGAATCAGTCCTCATATTGGCACCTATCAGCCTATTCTATTGGTTTTTTGTTGCATAATCCTAAAATCAGTCAATCCTAAAGGAAATCAACCCTGAATATTCACTGGATGGACTGATGCTGAAGCTCTAATACTTTGACCCCCTGATGCGAAGAGCTGACTCATTGGAAAAAACCCTGATGCTGGGAAAGATTGAAGGCAGGTGGAGAAGGGGAGGCCAGAGGACGAGATGGTTGAATGGCATCACTGACTCAGTCGACATGGGTTTGAGCAAACTCGGGAGAGAGTGAAGGACAGGGAAGCCTGGCGTGCTGCAGCCTATGGGGTCACAAAGAGTCATACACGACTCAGCAACTGAACAACAGCAGCAACCCTAAGACCTCAGATTTCTTCTCTTTGTCTCTTAAAAGTCTGGTTCAAAAGAAAAGGCCAGGCCAAATCAAAGATGTGGTAAAATGCAAACTGTTTTACATTTGTAGACATACCATCTTGTCTAGTTGGCTCTACAAAATTATACTTTAGCGACATAAACAGTAAGCTGCTTAGGGCAGAATTCCAGGAGCTCGTCTTTCACAGCAGCTAGCAAGTCCGTTCATACACAGCAACTCACAGTTCTTGTTTAATTTCCTCAGACAAAACAAGAGATTGTGGTGGTGCCTGCTGATTTGAAAGGACACCAGTTGTTTCTCTTGCCTCTTATCATAACCTCGTGAATCAGGGGGCTTGCACACAGGGAAGTGTCATCTGGTCCAGTGCCTAGTCTACAGATGGGAAACTGAGGTCTAGACGAACCAGGCCATGCTTGTGTCACTGGTAGAACCGAGTCTGTTTTGTTCAGTCCAGTAGGTTTCCTTTATTTCTCCTTTCTCTGTCTTCCTCTGTAGCATTTATTCACGTTCCAGGGAGAAAACAGAATCCTCTGAGAGTGCGTTAGTTGTATGCCTGAAATAGCATCCAGGAACAGACAACAGGATCGCCAATCACCGGTTTATATGGTAAAGCTTGTTTGAGGAAGTTGGAGTCTTAATGAATGAGGGAATGAAGTTTTTGGCTTCGCAAAAGCCAAAGACCAAAGAATTTTGGTCTTTGTTGCTGCATGGGCTTTCCTCTAGTTGTGGCGAGCAGGGGCTACTCGCTAGTTACAGCGCATGGGCTTCTCATTGCAGTGGCTTCTCTTGGGGAGCATGGGCTTTAGGGAACATGGGTTCAGTAGTTGCAGCTCCCAGGCTCTAGAGCACAGGCTCAGTAGCTGTGGCACACAGGCTTAGTTGCTCCGTAGCTTGTGGTATCTTCCCGGATCAGGGATCGAACCTGTCTCCTGCATTGGCAGGCTGAATTTTTTCTTTTTACTACTGAGCCACCAGGGAAGCCCCTAGTGAGAGAATTTTAAGAGCTGGATACACTGAGTGAGTGAGCACGCACACACATAAGGCAGACAACATACTGAGAATCTGTCAGGCTCTTTTCTTTGCTCATAGGCTCTTCCAGGGCATCTCTTTGCCATCATGGACCAGTCTGGTAAAATGGAATGAATAAGTCCTCGTTGGGCTGTATTAATAACAGCTTTGTTGCTCATAAAGCAGGATTCCTCGGAGCGAGGTGCTGACCCTTTGAGTCTCTGTTTCCTCATTAAATAATATGGTAATTGGCAGCCACTCCATACAGTGACTGCATTCCATATGGAAGTGAAACCATAAACTGCAACGGAAATGAAGTGTATTAAAGAGAGTGCAGGAAGGGCATGGTTCAAAAGTGCGGACTTGGCATGAATAGCGGTCATTGTAAGTGATTGGAAATCTTGTTAGTACTTTAGTCGGAAGACATGAAACAGACAGCACAAGTGACTGGTGACTTATCATTCTAGCAGAAGGCTTTGTTGAAGGATGTTTCCCAAGTGAAGCTCTTTGAAGGCTTATGTTGGAAAGATAGATTGTCTTGTATAATTTGCAAATAAAAAACACAAGAGAGTGATTGGATACCCCTTTCTTGAGTGGTGGGAGACCATAACTGCTGCTTCTGGGGGAAGCAGGGAAATAATATGGAAGTTCGGGGAAGAAGTAGTGAATAACTGAATTTTGATGGATGGGTCTCATAAAAGCCACTCTTGTGCCTTGAGCACTTTGTTTGGGCCTCATCCAGTGCTTTGGAATGTGAAAGACAAAATAATGTGTAACCAGGTCCCCATTCATGAGGGGTTTACCATCTGCTTTGTGGCAGATGATAACACAAGATGACCTGTGATTAAAAATCCAAACTGTGTTGGAAAGAAAGCTTGTGGGATGATGGAGAATAATGAGATCCTTGCAGGGTGATTGTTGTTGCTGTTTAGTTGCTAAGTCATGTCTGATTCTTTGTGACCCCATGGACTGTAGCTCACCAGACTCCTCTGTCCATGGGGTGTTCCAGGCAAGAATACTGTAGAGTGTTGCCATTTCCTTCTCCAAGGGCTCTTCCCGTCCTAGGGATTGAACCTGTGTCTCCTGCTTGGCAGGCAGATTTTTTACCACTGTCACTCATCATTTCTGGAATTGCGTTGTGAATGTGAGCTTTGCAGTGTGAGGAAGATGATGATAAACTGTTGCCCCAGATTGAGGTAAACTGTGAGTTGAGCACAGAATTTAGGAGAGATTATGAGTCTCAGCTGAAGCAGAGGGTCAATTTGGCAGATGATGAAGCAGCAGTGGATAATTAAGGCCAGGGTAATTTGGGGAGCATTTTGATTGTCAGGCTTAGGAATCTAGGATTTAAGGTGACGCCTTGATAAAGAATCCTCCTGCCAATTCAGGAGACTTAAGAGAGGTGCATTCAATCCCTGGGTCAGGAACTTTCCCTGGAGAAGGAAATGGCAACCCACTCAAGTATTCCTGCCTGGAAAATTCCATAGACGAACCCGGCAGGCTACATTCCATGGGGTCCCAAAGAGTTGGACATAGCTGAGCAAGTAAACAACAATAGCCTGTGGTGTGTGTGTGTGCGCGTTGCTGTGTTTGCAGCAGTCCTTGGTACGTGTTTGCAGCAGTCCTTGGTACGTGTTTGTAGCTTGGGGCTCCAGTGCCAGGTGCAGCCGTGGGGCGCCTCTGCTTGCTTTCCTGGTGACTGAGAACAAGGAAGACGTGAAGCTTGGGGATTACTCAACACACTGTGACACAGCGGCCTCTCCACTTCCTGGTTCCACCCGCTGGCGGGGCCAGTGGAAGGACTCAATCCGGTGGGAGGCAGTGCATGGGGGCTCGGGGGAGGTAGGGATGAAGACCTACATTTTCTATAGAGAACCAGTGGTGTACTTAGTAGGCAAAACATTTGAATCAAGTAGCGGTCAGATGAAGGAAGTGAATTTCAGTGGAACAGGAGCTGTGGCCTTGTGGCCCTTGAAAGCGTCTGGAAACCGGGAACTAATTCCTTCTGCTGAATTCCGTACAGTTTCTCCCTGCCCACTTCATCAGCCTGTCCTTGTTCTGAATTCATAATACAGTCTAAAAGCTCAATAGTCAATCACCTCCAACATACTTCTAGGGGTCTGTGCCAAGGCTATAGAAGAACACATATTTGATTCTCTTTAAAAAGAGAGGCTGCTTGGACATGTATACACTACTACATTTTAAATGGATAGCCAACAGGGACCTCCTGTACAGCACAGGGAACTCTGCTCCATGTCATGTGGCAGCCTGGCTGGGAGGGGAGTCTCAGGGAGAATGGATATATGTATCTGTATATGTATGGCTGAGTCCCTTTGCTGTCCACCTGAAACTATCACAGCATTGTTAGTGGCTATATGCCAATACAAAATACAATGTTTAAATTTTTTTCTTTTAAAGAGGCCACTTGAAGATGTGGGGCTGGTGGTCTGCTCCTTCCTTTCCGAGATAGACTGTGATGGAAGCCAGAGTCTACAGTCAGTCTGCTGAACCAGGTGGATAGCCGGCTCAGGAAAAGAGCAGTAGGCAATGGCTATTGCTCACGACTGGCAATGGCAGGTTACCTTTCTTCCCTTTTTAATGACCCTTGTGGGATCTGGCAAATGGATTGAGTGACCAGCCTCATGTTCATCAGAGCTGCAGAGGTGGGGAATCTCATGGGCTCCTTGGATCCTCAGGTGCATGGTTAAAACCAATCTCTTAAGGTGGTTCTTTCTCCCTGAAGGGAAACAGCTCACTCATTATGAGAGAGAGGGCAAGAAATACATTTGCTTTAAAAAAAAAAAAGGTTTACTGAAGTCTAACACACCATAAAATCCACCCATTTTAGGCAGGTAGTTCATTGATGTTGAGTAAACATGCAGAGTTTGGAGACCATCAGCACCACCAAATCCCATTTTAGGATGTTTCCGTCTCTCTCTAAAGCTCCCTGGTCCCTGCTGTGCTCAGTCACCATTCACACCCTCAACCCCAGGGAACAATGACATGCCCTATGCCATTGACAGCCATTGGCTTCTTCTGGATACTACAAATAAATAGAAGCCTAATATATTTTGTGCATATGACTTTTGTTTCGCATAATGTCTCTGAAGGTCATCTGAGTTGCAGTGTGTTCATAGTTCATTCCTTATTTATTTTTTAAAATTTATTTATTTGAATTGGAAGCTAATTACTTTGCAATATTGTAGTGCTTTTGCCATACATTGACATGCATCAGCCATAGTTCAATCCTTTTTAAAAAATATTTATTTCTGTTTATTTATTTGGCCGCACTGAGTCTTAGTTGTGGGATGCAGGATCATTCATTGTGGCATGTGGGATCTAATTCCCTGACCAGGGATCAAACTCGGTCCCCCTGCACTGGGAGTCTGAAGTCTTACTGGATCACCAGGAAGGTCTCTTTTATTCTTTTTTATTGCTGAGTAATTTCATTGTATGGACAGGCCATATTTTACATATCCATTGATTCTTCAGTGAATGAGTTGTTTCTAGTGTTTGGCTGTTACAAATAATGCTGCCATGTTGGCTTCTTGTCAATGTCCTTACAAGGTCCAGTGACCACAAACTTGGTGACTTGAACAACAGGATTTTCTTCCCTCACAGATCTGAAGGCCAGACATCGAAAATCAAGGTGCTGGCCGCCGGTGCTCCTTCTAGAGGCTCTCGGGGAATTCTGTTCCTTGTTCTTTCTAGCTTCCAGTGGTGGTGCCAGTCCTTAACTTGAGGTCACGTTACTTCACCCTGTGCCTCCAACCTCATGTTGCCTTCTCTTCTGTAAATCTCTTAAAACTCCCTCTGTCTCTCTCTTATCTGGATACATAGGATTGTGTTTAGGTCACATCCTGAATTTCCAGAATAACCTCCTCTTCTATCTTATGGTTTTTACTACCTACAGAAATACTCGCACATTTCAAAATCTGATGCTTGTATCTTTGGGGGGCTATTTTTCTGCCTACCACAGTGACTTTGAATATTCACATGAAGTTGTATTGACATATTTCCCTTTCTCTTTGTAAATAACTAGGAGTGGAATTGCTGGGTTGCATGTTAATTTATGTTTAACTTTTTAAGAAACTGTCAAACTGGGAGGTTATATCATTTTACATTCCTACTGGTAATGCATCAGCGGAGAAGGAAATGGCATTCCACTCCAGTACTCTTGCCTGGAAACTCCCATGGATGGAACAGCCTGGTAGGCTGCAGTCCATGGGGTCGCTGAGTCAGACACGACTGAGAGACTTCACTTTCACTTTTCACTTTCATGCATTGGAGAAGGAAATGGCAGCCCACTCCAGTGTTCTTGCCTGGAGAATCCCAGGGATGGCGAAGCCCAGTGGGCTGCCATCTGTGGGGTCGCACAGAGTCGGACACGACTGAAGTGACTTAGCAGCAGCAGCAGCAGCAGCGATGCATAAGGGTTCCAGTTTCTCCACATTCCTGCCAAGTCTGCCTTTTAAAAGTTACAGCCATTCTAGTGGGTGTGAAATTGCAGCTCCTTGTGGTTTTAATTTGCATTTTCCTGATGACTAATGGTTGTTGGACATCTTTTCTTGCTCTGATTATTCATCATATATAATCTGTGGTAAAATGTCTCTTCAGAACTCTTACCCATCTTAAAACTGGCTTGTCACCTTCTTTTGGAGGTATAAGAGTTAGTCTGCTGTTTTTCACAATCTAGTCCAGTCCTGAGTGCTGTGCTGATGGAGGCCACCTTGATGAGAAAGTGCTAAGGTACCCCATTTGCACAGGATGCCTAGAACTGGGGGCAAGGAAGCCACTGGGGTTTAGTTTATTACTGGGCTGGGAAATTGATGGGACTCACAGTTGGCTGCCAGTTAATGTCAGGGAAGCCAGGAGATGGCTCGCCCTGTGGCCAAGAGATCAGAAGCTCAGTGGTATTGTAGGCTGATAACTCTTATATTACCATTTTAATTAAGAAGTTGTGTCTGTAATGATATATTTACTCTCTCACTTCCCATACTATACTATTAAAAATCCCTGGTATAGGTACCACATCTGAGTGTCTCAACACTCTGTCTCCAGTCTCTAGCACAATATGTGGAACATATCAGGCAACCAACCAAAATTTGTTGGACGGAGGAATGACTAAGATGCCAGCAGTGGGAATCCAGGAGGATGCTCTCTGCTTTACAGAGGGGGATTCACCTGAAATGATTAAAGAGGTGGTTATTTGTTGGAGAATTGGTTCAATAACTAAAGTATGTGCTCTTTTTTTAAGTTGCTTATTTAATTTTTAATTTTGGCTGCGCTGGGTCTTCATTGTGGCACATGGCAGCGTCTCTTGTTGCAAAGCACAGGCTCTAGAGTGAGAGGGATCAGCAGTTGTGCACGGGTGCAGTTGTCCTGTAGCGTGTGGGATCTTAGATCCCTGACCAAGGATTGCACCCGTGTCCCCTGCATTGGAAGGTGGATTCTTAACCACTGGACCATCAGGGGAGTTCCCTGGGTGTGCTCTTTGGTGACTTGTATTTTAAGTGCCACTGATGCCATCATTTCTATCTTCTGTTTCTCCTTTCCAGCGATCTATAACTACAATGCCTCTCAAGATGTGGAGCTGTCCTTGCAGGTTGGAGACACGGTTCACATCCTGGAGATGTACGAGGGTAAGTCTGGATGGCCTTCTGCCAGATGGGTGGGGAGGCCCGAGCAGTGTGAGTTACTTACTCATAAGGCTCTTGAAGCAAACATCAACACAGTTTACTTCCTGAAGCGATGCTAGTAAAAATCTTGGAAGCGCTAGGGTATTCAGTTTTGTACCAGGGTGTTTTCAAAACAGCCAGCTGAATGCACGAGCACAGACGTGCCCAGACACCAGAATCAAAGTGTGTGACTCTGCATTCTGTAAAGTGACAATGCTCTTGTGTACACCCCATCCTATTTAATTCTGATGACAGTCCTCTAAGGGTGGCAAGGCAGTATTTGTTCTTTCTACTTAAGAAAAAAAAATATATGACTGACTTTGAAAACTATAGAACTCTTTTTTAAATAACTGTTTATTTTTGGCTGTGCTGCGTCTTCGTTGCTTTGCTTTCTCTGGTTGCGGCAGCAGGGGCTGCTACTCTTCGTTGCGATGCTGACTTCTTGCGGTGTCTTCTCTTGTTGTGGAGCACAGGCTCCAGGCGCGTGGGCTCCTAGTCGCAGCACACAGGCTCGGTGGTTGTGGCACGTGGGCTTCATTGCTCCATAGCATGTGGAATCTTACTGCACCAGGGATCTAACCCCTGTCGTCTGCTTTGGCAGGCAGATTCTTATTCCCTGCGCCACCAGGGAAGTCAAAAACTATAGAACTCTTAAAAATTACACAAGTACCCCACACTCACTTTTTTAAACGTAGGAAACATAATGCTCGCTTTATAGTTGAGAAAACTGATATTCAGAGAAAATCATGTACCTCGTGTCGTACAACTAGTGACAGAGCCAAGTGAAATGAGACACTGCTGATTTCTGGTGGCTTCTCATGAAGCAAGACCCTAATATGTGAAAGATGGTGTCTTTTCATAGGTACTGTGAATAAATAGGGAGTGCATATAATTCAGCTGGGCTTCTCAGGTGGCACTAGTGGCAAAGAGCCTGCCTGCCAGTGCAGGAGTCTCAAGAGACACAGGTTCTATCCCTGGGTTGGAAATATCCCCTGGAGGGGGGCATGACAACCCACTCCCATATTCTTACCTGGAGAATCCCATGGACAAAGGAGCCTGGCGGGCTTTGGTCCATAGGGTCTCAAAGAGTCAGACACGACTGAAACAACTTAGCATGCACACATAATTCAACTCAAGTTCAAAAAGGCAAAACAATTTATTTCTTAGTAAAATTCTCTCAGATAAAATAATTAAATTGATTTTTTAAAAAAGTTACTCTGGATGCAGAAGGCCCTGGCTCCGGAGGAGACAAGTGCATCACTGGCCTGATGAAATATCAAAGGAAGCCCTGCTGATGAAGTGGCTCTTTCTTCAAAGCTCTGAATATTGCCAGACTTGGGGAAAAATGAGGGAGAGGCTTACTGGTGTTGCTGAAATTCCTTCAAAGAATTAGGTCAGGGCGACTGTAGGTGCAGAAAGCCTTCTAGTATATTTCCTGCAACTAGATCGGGCTGGGGAGCGGGGTGTCCCAGTTAACCTGTAAGTGGACTGTTGGACAGTATCCAGGGCGGCTCATCCGAAGAGCACAGGTCATGAGTGGACCAATGCCACCCCACCCCAGACTTCTCGCTACCACCCTACATCCTAACAGAACTCCAGTGTTGCCACATTTCTAATCCAGATGCCTAGAGCACAACAAACACGTCTCTAGGCCACTGACATTGAGGAATCAAGGCAAAAAACTGAGAATCCATTTATTCTCTCTGAAGATTGGGGTAGGAATGAAGTGGGAAGTGAAGCAGATTTTTCTCATATGGTGAGCTTCCCTCACAGCTCAGATGGTAAAGAATCTGCCTGCAATGTAGGGAGATTTGGGTTTGATCCCTGGATTGGGAAGATCCCCTGGAATAAGGCATGACAACCCACTCCAGTATTCTTGCCTCGAGAATCCCACGGACAGAGGAGTCTGGTGGGCTACAGTCCATGGGGTCACAAAGAGTCAGACATGACTGAGCGACTAAGCACAGCACAGAGGATTGTTAGGACAAGAACTGTAAATTTGCAGGGTCTGGTCCCATCATATAAATGGTTGTGATGATGGCATGGTGAGGGTGGTTTTCTAGAATCCTGTGTGGCTTCTGAGGTTCAGACAGACAGACACAGGATGGGGAAGAGGAGATGGGAAGTTAGAAGGACAGGAAGTAGGGCTCAGCCACAGAAGAACTAAGCTGTCTGCTGCATTGTGTAGAAGACTCCACTGTTACTGCTGCTTCCCTTTGGTTTTAGGCAAAGAGTTGGTAGTTTGCATTATCCTTCTACCTTTCACACACTTCAGAGTATTGATGTGCAGCTTCTGCAGGTGGGGAGGAGGAAGGGAGGGAGGGCTGCATGGTCTCTTCCCTCTCTGCTGTCTCTCTCCCATTTTTATTCACACAATCTAAGGTCCAGTCATATGTCAGTTCTATGGCATCAGCGAGACACAGGGATAATCTACTTACATTCTTGAGCTCCTTTGCATATTAAACATGACCTTACTAGGTCATGCCACTTGGTCAGGCCAGATCAATCCATTCTATCTTTATGGGCTTCCCTGCTGTCTCAGGTGGTAAAGAATCTGCCTGTAATATGGGAGACCTGGGTTCAATCCCTGAGTTGGGAAGATCCCCTGGAGAAGGGAATTGCAACACACTCCAGTATTCTTGCATGGAGAATCCCCATGGACAGAGGAGCCTGACAGGCTGCGGTCCATGTGATCGCAAAGAGTTGGGGATGATTGATCGACTAAGCACAGCACATCACCCTTTATGGACACACATTTTTCCATTGTACCTGTAAGAGGCATGTGTTTAGTTTCCATGGGCTTGAAAATAAAGTATATTTTACTGTATTGGGTATGATTTCTATAGATGGCAATTAGATTCTGATTTTATCCCTCCTTTTTTTCCCCCCAAATTTGTTATATGCTAACCTTTTCTTTTGGCATTTCTGTTACTGGAGAACTGTGTTAAATCTTCCACCATTGTAGTTTGTATCAATTTATGATTTGACATATGTCATATGGTTTGACATATGGTTTCAGGTTTTTTTTGTGGTCTGTATTCTCAGACCTGTTTTGAGGTACATACAATTTTGAAATTGTTATATTAGACAATCCCAACTTTTAATTCCTGTTTATAAAGCTTTGATCATTGTCTCTCTGCAGTATGCTGTCGGTTTTGCCTGAAATTGCAGCCAGTTCACGGGCAGTGCCAGGGCTCCCCTTTTTTGTCCTCCTGGCCCCACAAAGCTGTTCTAAATGCTGAGACTCAAGGGATCTTTTCTTAATTCAGCAGATGCCTCAAGAGGAAAGGAGCTCCCAGTGCTGGTCTCCTCTTCCTGAGTTTGGTCTTTTTCATATCAGACCTAGTAATTCTTCACTTTACCATGTTAGCTCTTTCTGTGTGCCTGTGTGTGCATATGTTATCCTTAAGCTTTTCTAATTGACCTACAGAGTGTAGGAGCGAAGAGCATACAGTTGATCTGAAATCAAGTGGCTAATATCTTTTAAATACATTTTCAAAATTCTTTTTTCTTTTGTTATTGTTATTATTATTGGCCTTGCTGTGCAGCATGTGGGATCTTAGTTCCCTGATCAGGGATCGAACCCATGCCCCTGCATTGGGAGCGTGGAGTCTTAACCACTGGACTGCCGGGGAAGTCCCAGAATTATTTATTCATTTTATGTGACCTAAGCGTGTTTCTGGAAATAGTTGATTAACGCACTTTGTCCTCATAGGATTCACATTAATGGTCATTTTAAGTGTGCATACTATTTATACTTTAATAGTATAGTACTTTAAAGTATTTTAATAGTACTTTACTGAGCAGTTTCCCAGTTGACCAAGGAATATTCCTCAAAGTAGCACTCCTACGGACCAAGGTAAGATGGTCACTGAGCTTGGTTGAATATAAGTGTAAACACACAAACACGTCTATTGTAAATACCTTCTGGAACTTGAGTCCGAAAGCCACAGTGCACCTGATGTATTACAACTCACACAGCAGTACACTTTCTGGAAGCACTGGCGCAGTCAATAGAGAGTCATGCAAAAAACTGTTATTTGAATCCTGCTCTGTCTGGATTGTGATGATCCAGATGCCGTGGGTCCTCACAGCAAGAAGCAGATTTTCTTGTTACCGTGAAATGCCTGGGGGCCTGCCATAGAATTCTTTCATCCCAGAGAAGGGTGTCAGGGACCTCCCTGGTGGTCCAGTGGCTTTCCCAGTGACTCAGTGGGTAAAGAGTCCACCTGCAATGCAGGAAACACAGGAGATGCAGGTTTGATCCCTGGGTGGGAAAGATCCCCCGGAGGAGGAAACGGCAACCAACTCCAGTTGGTTGGAGAATCCACATGGACGAGGAACCTGGCGGGCTACAGTCCACAGGGTCACAAAGAATCGGACATGACTGAGCAACTAAGCACACACACAGCAGTGGTTAAGACTCCAAGCTTCCAATGCACGGGGCGCAGGTATACTCCCTGGCTGGGACACTTAAGATCCCACATGCTGTGTGGTATGGCCAGGGGGAGACTTTTTATTTTTGTATTTTTCCTTAAAAATTTTTTTAATTGGAGGATAATTGCTTTACAACATTGTGTTAGTTTCTGCCATACATCAACATGAATCAGCCACAAGTATGCATATGTCCCCTCCCTCTTGAACCTCCCTCCCACCTCAAGGTTGTCACAGAGCTCCAAGTTCGAGCTCCCTGCATCATCAGTTCAGTTCAGTTTAGTCTCTCAGTCGTGTCTGACTCTTTGCAACCCCATGAATCACAGCACGCCAGGCCTCCCTGTCCATCACCATCTCCCATAGAGCTAGCTAATTCCCACTGGCTATCTGTTTTATATATGGTAATGGAAATGTTTCAGTGTTACTCTTTCAATTCGTCCCTCTCTTGCCCCCACTGTGTCTACAAGTCTGTTCTCTGTGTCTGCGTCTCCATTCAGTTCAGTTCAGTCACTTAGTCGTGTCCGACTCTTTGCGACCCCATGAATCGCAGCACACCAGGCCTCCCTGTCCATCACCAACTCCCGGAGTTCACTCAAACTCACGTCCATTGAGTAGGTGATCCCATCCAGCCATCTCATCCTCTGTCATCCCCTTCTCCTCCTGCCCCCAATCCCTCCCAGCATCCGAGTCTTTTCCAATGAGTCAACTCTTCGCATGAGGTGGCCAAAGTACTGGAGTTTCAGCTTTAGCATTATTCCTTCCAAAGAACACGCAGGGCTGATCTCCTTTAGAATGGACTGGTTGGATCTCCTTGCAGTCTAAGAGACTCTCAAGAGTCTTCTCCAGCACCACAGTTCAAAAGCATCAATTCTTCGGTGCTCAGCTTTGCCTCCCTGCAAATAAAAATAAGGATATCAGTGCCCATTCTATAAAAGTGGACACGTGTCAAGGTGAGTATGGGGGGATTTAGAGCATGAGCTTTTTCACTTCATTAACAGCCAGGTGGCAGATCAGCTTTTTACAGAGATGATTATACTGGCTTAAGTTTTAAAAGTGTATTTTATGGGATTAATTTTTTCTAATGGCGCTCACCTTGCCAGACGCAGCAATAGATTCTTCTATCTGCTAAGTACCTCGCATTCTTGGCTGGATTATCAAATGCCTTGATTATTGCAACCGGTTCAGGACACAGTGAGGGCACGAGTGCTTTGCAGATGTTCAGCATGATGGAAATGCTGAGTAATAACTTGTGTTTTAGCCCTCCTCCCCCCATCTCCTCTTTAAAAAAATAAAGTAGAAACACCCACAGTAGTGCCAGATGGAATTTAAGGGTGGTGCTGGCATCATTTCATGGCCCTGGGGTGGCGGGCGGGGGTGTCTTTGAGCTTCCTGTCTTCCTGACTCCAGGGGATCCTCCCCCCAGACACCCTGCCCCACCCTGCCTTTGAGATATCTGCATACCAGAGCTGGGTGGGCTCTTCAGGCGTGGACACAAGTCCACCTTTCTAGAACCCAGACTTGAAAATTTCTTTCCTGCCCACATCCTGCAACGATACAATGCAGGACTCTCTTTTTGTTGTTCCCCATCCTGTGGTTCAGTGAATGATTCTCCAAGTGGTAGCTCCTTGGAGGTCTGCTCCTTCTTCATCTGTGGGACCCCTGCCTAGCATGGCTTCTTGTATACAGTAGGTGTTCAAGTCTATTGAACAAGTAAAGATAAATAGGAGACCTAGGACAGCTAGTGTGGAGAGTAAGGGGTGTGTGGGGTCACGCCACACAATCCCTAGTAGTACAACCTTTTCTCCTTCCATGACATGCCAGCATTGCCCTGCCCTGGGCTTTCCTGGTGGCTCAGAGGTTAAAGCATCTGACTGGAATGCAGGAGACCCGGGTTCGATTCCTGGGTGGGGTAGATCCCCTGGAGAAGGAAATGGCACCTACTCCAGTACTCTTGCCTGAAGAATCCTATGGAGGAAGGAGCCTGGTAGGCTACAGTCCATGGGGTCGCAAAGAGTCGGACATGACTGAGCGACTTCACTCACTCACTCACTCACTCACTCA
>SJYT01076187.1:96525-143698 GCA_006410635.1 Cephalophus harveyi
TAGATGTTTTTCTGGAACTCTCTTGCTTTTTCCATGATCCAGCGGATGTTGGCAATTTGATCTCTGGTTCCTCTGCCTTTTCTAAAACCAGCTTGAACATCAGGGAGTTCACGGTTCACGTATTGCTGAAGCCTGTCTTGGAGAGTTTTGAGCATTACTTTACTAGCATGTGAGATGAGTGCAATTGTGTGGTAGTTTGAGCATTCTTTGGCATTGCCTTTCTTGGGGATTGGAATAAAAGCTGACCTTTTCCAGTCCTGTGGCCACTGCTGAGTTTTCCAAATTTGCTGGGATATTTAGTGGAGCACTTTCACAGCATCATTTTTCAGGATTTGAAACAGCTCAACTGGAATTCATCACCTCCACTAGCTTTGTTCGTAGTGATGCTTCCTAAGGCCCACTTGACTTTTCATTCCAGGATGTCTGGCTCTAGGTGAGTGATCACTCCATCGTGATCATCTTGGTCATGAAGATCTTTCTTGTACAGTTCTTCTGTGTCTTCTTGCCACCTCTTTAATATCTTCTGCTTCTGTTAGGTCCATACCATTTCTGTCCTTTATTGAGCCCATCTTTGCATGAAATGTTCCCTTGGTATCTCTAATTTTCTTGAAGAGATCTCTAGTGTTTCCCATTCTGTTGTTTTCCTCTATTTCTTTGCATTGATCACTGAGAAAGGCTTTCTTATTTCTTCTTGCTATTCTTTGGAACTCTGCATTCAGATGCTTATATCTTTCCTTTTCTCCTTTGCTTTTCGCCTCTCTTCTTTTCACAGCTATTTGTAAGACCTCCCCAGACAGCCATTTTGCTTTTTTGCATTTCTTTTCCATGGGGATGGTCTTGATCCCTGTCTCCTGTACAATGTCTCGAACCTCAGTCCATAGTTCATCAGGCACTCTATCTATCAGATCTAGGCCCTTAAATCTATTTCCTACTTCCACTGTATAGTCATAAGGGATTTGATTTAGGTCATACCTGAATGGTCTAGTGGTTTTCCCTACTTTCTTCAATTTAAGTTTGAATTTGGCAATTTGAGTCTGTCTCTATAGGTCTGCCTATTCTAAGACATTTCATGTAAGTGAAATTGTGTGACATGTGGTCCTTTGTGACTGGCTTCTTCTACTTAAAATAATCTTTTGGGGTCTCATTCATGTTGTAGCGTGTGTCAGTACTTCATATTTTTTTCTTTCTAAATAATATTTATTGAATGCGTAGATCATGTTATATTGATCCATTCATCTATTAATGAACAATAGGATTGTTTACACTTTTTCATTATGAATAATGCTACTGCCCTGAACTTTTACGTACGTGTTTTCGTGTAGATACATGTTTTAATTTCTCTTGGGTGTATCCGTTGGAGTGAAATTGCTGACTCATATATGAGAATTAGACCATAAAGAAGAATTGATGCTTTCTCACTGTGGTGCTGGAGAAGACTCTTGAGAGTCCGTTGGACAGCAAGGAGATCAAACCAGTCTGTCCTAAGGGAAATCAACCCTGAACACTCATCCGAAGGACTGATGCTGAAGCTGAAGCTCTAATACTTGGGCCTCCTAATGCGAAGAGCTGACTCTTTGGAAAAGACCCTGATGCTGGGAAAGATTGAAAGCAAGAGGAGAAGGGGACGACAGAGGATGAGATGGACGGCATCACTCATTCATTGGACGTGAACATGGGCAAACTCCAGGAGATAGTGAAGGACGGGGAAGCTTGGCATGTTGCAGTCCATGGGGTTGCAAAGAGTCGAACATGACTTAGTGACTGAACAACAACAATGGCAACTCTGTATTTAACCTTTTGGGGAACTGCCAAGCTTACTGCTTGAGCTTGGCTCTAAAACAGGAGACCACAGTCCACATGAGCAAGTGTTCCATCCCTCATCCCTTATCATGTTCTCTCTGTGACCTTGTCCCTGAACTTCATTTCTTACTAAAGATAATAAGGGAAGGGAGTGGAATTGACTGAGAAGATATATACTGCTCATCTTTCACAGACCCCCTCCATGTTGCTTTCAGAAGCTTTTTCAGCAGACAAATCCTGAAGGACCAAAGCAAATGTCCTTCCCTTTCTTCCTCTGTGGCATTAGCCTGCCTGCAGCAACTGGCTTGTTTTTGCTTGTTTATCCAGACAAAAGATTTGTCAGTGAGACCACTATTCTCCATCTCAGTATTCTTTCCTACCCCAGATCCATGAGCATGACTGAGAAAGCATTGAGACACAGGAGAGATTTCAGCTGTGGTCACCTATTCATTCAACAGGACTCACTGAGCAAGTATTATGCTCTTATGTGCCAACGACATTTAACGAGTACAAGAGATGATACAGCACTGTTACCTAAGTGACAAAATGGCCAGGTTCCTGCTCTCTTAGGGTTTTCATTCAAGAGAGATAAAACAAGTGAATAAAATATAAGAACATTCAGATTCTTATAAGTGCTGTGGGGAGAAAAGGTTAGTGTTACATAGACCAGAGAGGTGACTGAGGGTGGTGAAGAGGGAGAGAAGGACCACTTCTTGAAAAAAACTTTTAGTTTTTTATTGGATTATAGCCAATCAGGAATGTTGTGATTATTTCAGGTGAACGTGAAGGGACTCAGTGAACCATATACAGGTATCCATTCTCCCCTCAACTCCCCTCCCATCCAGGCTGTCAAATGTCATTGATCAGAGTTCCCTGTGCTATACAGCAGGTCCTTGTTGGTTATCCGTTTTGAATAAAGCAGTGTGTACACAGGACCAGTTTAGCCTGGATGGTTTTGTTTCTGTCTTATCTAGGTTTAGCTATCCCTGGGCAATACGTTTGAACTCTCTGTATGTCATGGTCATGTCATCTAAAATAGGGTCACTCTTTGAATTGAAAGTGATTAAACCAAAGTGACCAAAAAAATCAGGTTTCTGTATCCCTTCAGCCATGAAGCCATCCTCTCCTGTAAGTAACCAGATTCCAGGCACAAGGGATTTCTTGCCCAGGGTCTGTCATTCCATCAGTAGGTATTAGTCTCCTGCCTCTACTTCATATCCATTAGTTGTTTTCAGCTCCATAAACCACTCACAAGCTCGAGAGAGACGGTGACTGGTATGAACAATGTTTTCTGGGGGTAAACAGAACAAATTTGGGTCCTGTTGGAAATAACAAAATGAGATAATGTCTCAAAGGCCTTCCAAGCTCTACAGAGGCAGGCATAGAATAAAGTTTTATATGATTTCAGTGTAATTTGTAAAGACCTAGAGGAGAGCCCAAGTGAATGGGTTAGAACCAGATTCCTCTGGGCAGTTCTGAAAAGATAAAATAAAAAGCATTTGTGTATATATCAGGAGGTTCTCAATATACCCATGCTGTGTCTTCTGTGTGGAATGAGGCCAGTTTTGAAATGCACCTTAATCAAGAATCAGTACTGTATGATATGAAAAAGGATAGAAATAGATTATGACTTGGGCTATACAACTTGTGAGTCTCATTTTTTATAAAGTAAGCTTTTCTGAGTAAGCACAGTGCAGTATTATGACAGGTAGATAAAGTTACATGGTACTGGATTTTAGCTCCATAGCTGACAAAACTTTCTAACAGAGGCATAAAAAAGAAGAGAGTCCATTGGAAGAGTTTATTCCAAGAAGCAGGCTAATCAGTGTGTTTCTGCCAAGTGGGATTAAGAACCCTCCACTGGAAAAGGGAACCTTCCCACACTGTTGGTGGAAATGTAAATTGGTACAACCACTATGGAAAAAAGTATGAAGGTTCCTCAACAAAAACAAAAATAGAGTTGCCATATGATCCAGCAGTCCCACTCCTGGGCATGTATTGGGACAAACTATAGTTCCAAAAGATAGAGAGTATCAGGTGCAAACCCCTGTGTTCATGGCAGCACTATTCACAGTAGCCAAGACATGGAAACAACCTAAATGTCCATTGACAGATGAGTGGATAAAGAAGATGCGGTGCACATATACAATGGAATACTACTCAGCCAGAGAAAGGAATGAAATAATGCCTTGCAGCCACGTGGATGGACCTGGAGATTATCATATTAAATGAAGTAAGTCAGAAAGAGAAAGACAAATACCGTAGAATATTGTTTATATGTGGAATTTAAAATATGACACAGATGAACCTAAGGAACAAAAACAGACTCACAGAGAATAGACTTGTGCTTGGAGGAGGAGGGGAGTCGGGGAGCAAGGACTGGGAGTTTGGGATTAGTAGATGCAGACTAGTGTGTACAGAAAGGATAAACAACATGGTCTCACTGTATACTGTAGGGAATTATATTTAATATCCTGTGATAAACTGTAATGGGAAAGAATATGAAAAAGAATATAGTGTATAGCTTTGTATAGCAGAAATGAATACAACATTGTAAATCAACCATTCTTCCCTAAAACTTAAAAACTCTCCAATAGACCATACGATACAGTCAGGTCTTATCAAAGGCTTTCAGAACTTCTGATTTGAAAATTTGTATCATCCCCTCCTTCTGTCCTGTGAGTCAGCCTGGTAGTCTTGTGATCCCTTATTGTTCCTTTTCTCTGTTCACTCCCTTCTCTCCCTCAGTTCCTTCTCTGTTTGTTCAGTCATGCCAGTGACCATAAAACAAGTGAGAGAAAATCAAATTTGATTTTAAAAAGTCAGTCCTTAACAGCACGTATAAAAGTTTACTGGGTATAAGCGGAAGTAAGGCATTTGATATATTTGTAATTTCCATTTACTTTTGTTAACCCTATTATTCACAGTAATGGGAACTTTATTGTCATTCAGAATCCATAGCCCTGTCATGTTCTAGTTAGAAAAACAATCACCTTTCTCAAACGTGAATGGCAGTGTGCCCAACAGCTTGGATTTTACGACAAGGATTGCGTGCAAACATTTTGCCTCCAGCCTTGAACGCAAAATAGGCCCTGTGGTGTTTTGATGAGTGTGCCGGTCATTTCCCACATCTGTTTGACCTTCACCTTAAGGCCACCTGGTCAGCTACTACTCCTGGGGACACGTGTTCCCGAGATGTGTTTTTCCATAGATGCTTGGCAGTAGGAGGGTATTTACAAGAAAAACTAATTAAAAAGTAGAGTTGGTGAAAAGTCTCATCTCAGGTTTCATCTTTTTTATATTTTTATTGGCATATAGTTGATTTCCAATGTTGTGTTAGTTTCTGCTGTACAGCGAAGTGAATCAGTTACCCATATATTAATAATATATATCCATTCTTCTTTAGATTCGATTCCCATATAGGTCATTACAGAATATAGAGTTCTCTGTGTTATATACTATGTCCTTATTAGTTATCTGTTGTATATATGCTAGCGTGTATATTGCAGTCCCAATCTCTCAATTTATACCTCCCCTACCTCAGGTTTCATCTTACCTAAACGAGAATGCCTTCTCTTCTTTTTCCTTTAGAGATATATTCAAGCGTGCTTCTAAAATGCCATCTTGAAAACTTATGTTCTTGGCATATAGGCAAATGTAGGATCTTTTAGGATCAGGGTGAGGACCTTTTTCTTTTTACAAATTTTTATTGTTTATTTTTGGCTATGCTGGGCCTTCGTTGCTGCTCGGGGTTTTTTTTTAAGTTGTGGCAAGCAGGGGCTACTCTCATTGTGCTCAGGCTCCCCGCTGTGGTGGCTTCTCTTGCTGTGGAGCACTGGCTCTGTAGGGTGTTCCAGCTTCAGTGGTTGCAGTTCCCGGGCTCTAGGGCACAGGCTCAGTAGTTGCGGTGCTCGGGCTTAATTGCTTTGCATCATGTGGGACCCTCCTGGATCAGGGATCAACCCCATGTCTTCTGCGTTGTTAGGTGGTAGATTCTTTACCACTGAGCACCAGGGAAGCCCCAGAACCCTTTCTGAATGGAGCCTTCTTTGGGTTACTTCATCATGAACTGGTACTTGGTATTGGCCCATTTGGGCAGTTACCTATGTACTGAAACAGGCAAGCTCAGCCTGAAAGCAGAAATGTATTGGGAATGTTCTGGAGGAAGATCCTTGGGAGCTTCTGGTGTTCTCCAGGGGATCTTGGTGGGATCTAAGGGTCGAGAAGGAGGCCATGTGATAAATAGGTTCTTTGCATTTCAAGCATACCCATTCACACTTCTGATTGTAACTTTTATCAAAAAATGCCTTCGGTATCTCATCCCCATTGCAACATACAGCACATCAGACCATCGTGGGTCTGGGTAAGACTTCGTGGAGTATTCATGGAAAGAAAAAGGCCTAGAGGAAAGTTCAAAATTGATTGAGGGCAAATTGGCATTAGGTAGTTCTCTTGCTTTTATCTGGAGAGAGAAGTAAATAGATGTTTCTGCTTTGCTCGTGGTATTATGAGTAATTTATGACCTTTAAAAGCATGTAAGGAGGCTTAAGCATCATAAATTTTAACTCTCTGCTAGAGCCACCCCCATTTTATTCAACCCATGGAGGTAAATCATTCCATAGAAAGGGATGTTACAGCACAGAACAGAAAGAGACTCACAGACATAGAGAACAGACTTACGGCTGCTGGGGGTAAGGACGGGCAGAAGGGATAGTTAGGGAATTTGCGACAAACATGTACACACTGCTTTATTTAAAATAGATAACCAACAAGAACTTACTGTACAGCACAGGGAACTCTGCTCAATGTTATGTGACAGCCTGGATGGGAGGGGATTCTGGGGGAGAATGGATTCATGTATACGTATCCCTTTGCTGTTCACCTGAAACGATCGGCTACACGCCAATACAAAATAAAAAGTTAAAAAGAAGTGTTATAAGAGTGGAAACCCCAGTACCTATAAAACTTATGTGCCCCAAAGTAATATTAACTGTACCTAGCAATAGCAGGAGAACATCAGTTCTTTTCTTGGCCTCCTCCATGTATACCTCAGGCTACAAATAGGGATGGACAAGGCAAGACAGAATAATCTTGTTACAGATGATTCATCTAACCCTTATATTCTGTATAGTCATCCTCAGTGATAATCTTTTGAACAAGAGTATTAAATGTGTGTGCATTTATCTTTGACAGTAGAAGTAGATTTTATTTTCTTTTAACTGGGGTATAGTTGCTTTACAATGTTGTGTTAGTCTCTGCTGTACAACAAAGTGAATCTGCTATATGTATACTTTTATCTTCACGACCCAGATAATCATGTTGATGTGATCACTAATCTAGAGCCAGACATCTTGGAATGTGAAGTCAAGTGGGCCTTAGGAAGCATCACTACGAACAAAGCTAGTGGAGGTGATGGAACAGCCAGTTGAGCTGTTTCAAATCCTGAAAGATGATGCTGTGAAAGTGCTGCACTCAATATGCCAGCAAATTTGGAAAACTCAGCAGTGGCCACAGGACTGGAAAAGGTCAGTTTTCATTCCAATTCCAAAGAAAGGCAATGCAAAAGAATGCTCCAACTACCGCACAATTGCACTCATCTCACATGCTAGTAAAGTAATGCTCAAAATCCTCCAAGCCAGGCTTCAGCAATACGTGAACCGTGAACTCCCTGATGTTCAAGCTGGCTTTAGAAAAGGCAGAGGAACCAGAGATCAAATTGCCAACATCCGCTGGAGCGTGCTGCGATTCATGGGGTCGCAAAGAGTCGGACATGACTGAGCGACTGAACTGAACTGATCCTCTTGCTCGTGAGCCTCCTCACCCTGCATCCCACCCCTGTAGGTCATCACAGAGCAGGGAGCTGAGCTCCATCTGCTACACAGCAATCTCCCACTGTGCTACTGTGCAGTCCATCCCGTCACCACCCCCCCATGTCCCTCCACCTGCGTGTCTATTCCTGCGCTGCAGATCGGTTTGTCTGTATCATTTTTCTAGACTCCACATATGTGCGTTGATATATGGTGTTTGTTTTCCTCTTTCTGACTTCACTATGTATGATAGACTCTAGGTCTACAAAGCATCCAATTTCATTCCTTTTTATGGCCATGTAATATGGCTCAGGCAATAAAGAATCCATCTGCAATGCAGGAGACCTGTGTTCTACCCCCGGGTCGAGAAGATTCTCTGGATAAGGGAATGGCTAACCCACTCCAGTATTCTTGCCTGGAGAATTCCATTGACAGGGGAGCCTAGCGGGATATAGTCTGTGGGGCCGCAAAAGAGTTGAACACAATTGCTTGACTAACACTTTCACTTTTCAGTATTCCCAAATAGATTTTAAAACAGCTGTACCTAGCAATTTAGTTCATCTTCTAAGTGGCAGAAGCAATGAACACTGAATTCCTAGGTTTGAATGCTTATTTAGTTTTCACCATGCAGGACTAAGTATCTGCTACTATCGTTGGAATTAAAGGATATGGGTCGAGGAGACTTTTTCTTCTTTAAATATCTTCCTGGCAGATTCACTGCCCGCTGAGTGTTCAGCCAGGTCTTAGGGTCACCTAGTCTGGTGACCTTTGAGTTCTTTGTGGGTGTATTCAGTCTCTGCTCAGGCCCTGGGTATTGAGCACCATGTTGTTTGGTTATTCTAGCCACTTGTCATATGATTTTTCTATCACCCAAGTTGTTTCTTCTGCTTTTTCTTGTTCTTTCCCTTAAGTCATGTTTTCTACTCTTTTCTTGGAGGAGGGAATTATTCTGTTGGAAAATAAAAGTATGTATTCTTATCAGCCCTCTGGGTGAAGCTTCCTCCAGCATGATTCCAGCATCTATATTGTTGCTGTAAGTGCTCAGTCCTGTTCAACTCTTTCCAACCCCATGGACCATAGCCTGCCAGGCTCCTCTGTCCATGGGATTCCCCAGGCAAGAATATTGGAGTGAGTTGCCATTTCCTTGTCCAGGGGACCTTCTTAACTCAGGGATCATTTGCCAGTAATTTAATAATTTAGAGAGGTTCTGCTCCTCCTTCAGGGAGCATAGACACATGCCTCAGAAATCAAATGAATGAGAATCCCATATATAGTCCTCTGCAGTCGTCAGCATAGGAAGCAGATAGTGGCCCTAAGTGAAGAAGTGGATCCCTCTATTATGTCCTCGGGTCCTCACTGCTCCAGCTTTGGCATTTTCCATTCCTCATCATGCCAGGCATTGAGTGAAGGGCTTTCATACACTGCATCTCAGTTCTAACAATCCTGGGAGATCAGAGTTACTGGCGCCTGTTCAATAAATGTGAATATCAAGACATTGAAGACATTCACAAAGCTGTGAAATGGCAGAGGTCTCATTCCCACCAGGGGCCCCTGGAATCCAAAGAGCATTCTTTCCATGTTCCAGGGCCTTTGGGGAAACAGCATTTCTGTTTTGAACGTAAGGTACAGTTTTCCACAGAGGGTGAGGTTCTTTTGCTGTTTGAATGACAGTCAGATGTGTTGCCCGCCACCCCAGATGTATCACGGTGAGCTCTTTTTGGACTTCTCTCCCTCCGTGACTCTTCCATGCAAACTTGTCCCTCTGGCCGGTGGTCTCCTGCCTGCCCCCCGAGCTCGCTGTGTGCCTGGACCCACTTCACCCTCCATGCAGGGTGCTCCTCAGCCCTCCACACCCCTCCTCCCCAGCCCGTTTTCAGCAGCTGGCTTCCTCCAAGTGGGTAGGCATACCTGTTCTTCAGGAGCCTAGCGGAATCATCTCCCCCTACATCCAGAGAGATTGGTCCCCCTCCTGCAGCCCACACTCTCTGGGGAAGAATGACTGAGGCGGTGGGCAGTCGTCACTGACAGTGTGTCCAAGCCCCTCAGGTGTGGTAGGTGGGTCAGGAAGGACCAGACAAGCAGAGAGGTCTCTGCAGGGGTCCCCGACACCCACCAGCCTGTGGCAGTCTCTCCCTCCCTGTGTGTCTGAGGATGTATGGCTCAGGTCCTGGGCTGTGCCCTCCCGCCTGAGTTAGTGAAGAGGGCACATGGATCAGCTTCAGCCATCTTTGGCTCTGACACTCTGGGAACGTCCTACGTGGTTTGTATTTCAGCTCTTCTGATGTTTTGCTACCAGGACTTTAAAAAAAAATTATTATGGTTGCACTAGGTCTTCGTTGCTGCTCACAAGTTTCCTCTGGTTGCGGCGAGCAGAGGCAACTCTTCATTGCGGCGCATGGGTTTCTCATTGCAGTGGTTTCTCTCATCATAGAGCGCAGTCCCAGTAGTTGTGGCTCATGGGCTTAGTTGTTCTGTGGCTCGTGGGATCTTCCCTGACCAGGGATTGAACCTGTGTCCCCTGCATTGACAGGTGCATTCTTAATCACTGGACTGCCAGGGACATCACACCAGGACTCAATGTTGTCACCAGTCTTGGGTCCCAACTCTGCACTGTCGGTCTTTTCACACCCTTGGTAGTGTCTTTTCACCCCTGGCTCTCTGGGTCCACAATGTGGGGACCCGTGGTCCACAACATTGCAGCCTTGCTTGTTCATTTTTAGGAAGCATTCCATTGAGGGTTTTAGAGCAGGTTTCCAGGAGATCAGGCTGAAGGGATCTTAGATTCAGCCCTGGGTCACACTGGAGGGCTTTCCTCACATCACCTGACTTGTCCTCTGTGCGAAGGCTCACATATTTCCAATGCCTCTGCCCGGGATCAGGTTCCTGTCTTACTGGAGCCTCTGGTCCCCTTCAGAAATGAAGGCAGCCTTCATCTTTCACCTCTCATCCCAGTGTCCTTCTCAGGTGGAGTAGTGGTTTCATTGAAAAAGTAGTCTGCACTGAAATTCCAGAATTCTTTCCATTGACAGATGGATGGACATGGATAAGGAAGATGTCGTATGCATATACATACGTGGAATATTACTCAGCCATAGAATGGACGAAATGGTAACATTTGCAGAGATGTGGGTGGACTTAGAGTTTGTCATCCAGAATGAAGTAAGTTAGAGAAAAACAAGTATCATATATTAACATGTGTATATATGGAATCTAGAAAAATGGTCCTGATGAACCTGTTTGTAGGGAAGGAATAGAGACGTGGGCACGGGGCCTGGGGGGAGGGTGGGACGAACTGGGAGAGTAACACCGACCTATACACACTCCCATGTGTAAAATAGCTAGCTCGAGGGAATCTGCCCTATAGCACAGGATGCTTAGCTCAGTGCTCTCTGATAACCTAGAGGGATGCAGTGAGGGGTAGGGTGGGAGGGAGGCTCCAGAGAGAGGGGATATATGTATACACATAGCTGATTCATGTTGTTATACAGCATAAACGGGCACAACATTGTAAAGCAATTATCCTCCAGTTAAAAAAAAAGCAGTCTGCACTGAAATTCCAGAAATACTGGTTAACTAGACATGCAAGTTAATTATGACTTCACCTTCACCTGTCTCCTTCTGTTCTACTAGTAATTAGATTAGAAATTCTTCCGGATCATGAGTGGGTGTTACTGGAGTCCCAAACTCCTGAATCAGCATGTCCCACCCCCAGAACCTAGCATTGTTCCTTGTAAAAGCTGGCCTTCTTCAATATATCCCATTTGATGAAATGATTCCTCATTCACAAACCTGTATTCCTTTCCCTTCCATTTTGCAAATATCAGTGCTGATGATAACAGAATCAATCTAAGAGACAGTTCCAGCAAATTCATTGCTACTACAGAGAAAACTGCATGTGGCCTCCATTTATTTCAGCTTGCTTGAACTGGTTGGGTAAGTTAGAGAAAATTCCACCACAGAAGAGTGGAATTAGTGCCAGGAGCCAGAAGGACAAACAACTGTCAGGATTACTTTGCTTTAGAAAACAAAGAAAAGGCCACATCTAGCGTATTGAAAGGGAATGGGCAAACCAAAGTCAAGCGGTTGATCAGACTGGAGGAGATCTTTTCCCTTCCTCTTGCTGAGCTTCAGAATCGCAGAGAGAGCGCCCAGTTTGCAGGAGAGGTTTGTGCATGTCACCTCTCTGGTTTGTCGGCTGTAACTTGAATCTGCGCCTCCTGTGGGTCCACCGCCTGGACCAGATCCTTCCATCTGTCTGAGGAGGTGTGTGCTGTTGGAAAAAAGTCATGTCATCACCATGTCTTGTGGGCAACCAGAGCAAACCTCTGTTATCTGTGGAGTTGGATTTTATGAGTGGAGGAGAAAGGAATGTTTTGGTGGAAGGATGTTTGAGAGAGCAAAGCCTTCCTACCTTGAAATGAATAGTTGACCAATGGGAGTCTGGCAGGGCTGGTGAGCACAGAGCCAGCATGGAGACCTAGGCCTTTGGGTGTCAATGATTCTTTCTCGTAAGGAGGGGTGTCTCCTGTCCCTGGCTTCCCAGGCAGGTGCTCGGGCCCCGCCCTGCTCTGCCACTTAGGGTGTGGGATCTCGGGGAGAAGAGAAAGATGTCTCAGCCCTTGCAGTCAGTCTTGCCCCAGAGGAGCAGATTTTAGGGGGTCCTCCATCAGTCTGTTCTCTCCGTGACCATTAGTTCTAGGAGTTCTCTTTCTCATTAATATATTCATCCGAAATGTATTGAGTGTCTGCTGTGTGCCACATACCACAAAGACACAACTCTTTCTTGTTCATTCAAGAAACAAAAGACGGAAACTACCATCTTTCTTTTCTGCTAACTTGCTGTGCTTGTGTCTATGGGGTTTATATTGAGAAGATTCTGTGGCTAAGCTGCCCCCCACCAGCGCCAGGAGCAGTGAGGGGGCAGTGAGCTGTGAAGTGTGCCCTAGGAAGCCCATGGTCAGATCCTCATCTTAGCTAGCAAGTCACTGCTTGACTCTGGACAACCTTTTCAGTTCCTTGCCTGTGTTTCCTCTTTTTCGAGGTGAGGGTGTTAAATTTCTGTGAACTCAGTTCTTTGGAGCTAGACTTCCAGCAGTTACTGCACATGCCTGACTCAAAGGCACAAAATCGAGCTCATATGATTAACATGGATGATCGATCGTCTCACAAAAAGATAAGAAAGACTTGCCTCTGACTGTCTTTGCATCCTTTTGCTGTCTGCCTTTGAGCTTCATTTCAAAAGCCCCACTGAGATGGTCCTTGCTTTCAGAAAGTGGACTTGCTGAACCCCAGTGGCTCTGTGCTACCTTCAGACAAAGATGTTGCAATGAAGTCCAGTAGAGGTTTGCCCTCCTTCCCAGCTTCCCTCTAGGCAGGGACCTCAGGCTTGTCCTGAGGGACACTCACTGAGAATGGAAGGACAGGCCTTGGCCATGGAAACCTGACGGGCTCACCTGGCCCGCAGGGAATGGAACCTTCGACCTTGGCCTAATTAACTCTGCTTCACCCAGCGAGCTACCAGGCCAGTGACACAAACAAAAGCCAACAGGATTTAGCCCTGGCTCTTCCTCCATCCGGATGGCCTAGCCGTGTAAGGCACAGACCTGATTTCAGGTTGCAGAAGCCTCTGAAGGTGTGGGTTCAAATCCCACTCCTGACCAGCCAGGCTTTGGGCTTCCCTGGTGGCTCAGCGGAAAAGAATCTGTCTACAATGCAGGAGTCATGGGTTTGATCCCTGGGTTGGGAAGATCCCCTAGAGAAGGGATTGGCAACCCACTCCAGTATTCTTGCCTGGAGAATCCCACAGACAGAGGAGCCTGGCTGGCTACACTGCCCAAAGAAGGTGCATAGAAACCATGGCTCCCTATCTCTTTCTTGCCTTTAATTCCTGGGAAGGTAAAAAATTATGATTGTACAACAGTGCGAATGTACTTAATGCCAATGAACTGCGTACTTTCAAATAGTTAAAATGTTAAAATTCATGTTATGTATATTTTACCACAATAAGAATAATTTATTGATGGAGCAGAGAGGAAGCAGATTTATTCTGGGACTACAAAATGAGAGATTTTACAAAATGCTTCATGCCTTACACATGTAAATGATGCTTTTATGGTTCAAAAAAAATCTTCTGAGTCAGTAATTGCCTTCAGCATATTCATAACCCTGCCTTTGTGTGCCAAGTGTCTGCAAGCATTACCATTAAAGGACCTTTTGTATTTCTTTATTTGTTTACAGTCTGTTTCCTTCCTCCTTGAAGACAGTGTCTGGCATGCTAGGGTTGTATAAGTGTTTTATGTATAATAAATGAATGACCACAATAGCAATGTGAATCCTCAGCAGAGAGAATTTTCTGTCCACACATGCTGAAGTAACCCATCTCCACTTGTCACTTTTTTTTTTTGTTTAAATTGAAGTATAGCTGATTTACAATGTTGTGTTAGCTTCAAGTGTACAGCAGTGATTCAGTTAAAAAAACATATACATGTATGTTTATTGTTTTTCACATTCCTTTCCATTTTTAGGTTATTATAAAATATTGGATATAGTCCCCTGTGCTAGACAATAGGTCCTTGTTTGTTATCTGTTTTATGTGTAGTAATGTGTAATGTTAATCCCTAACTCCTACTAATTTATCCCTCCTTCCTACCTTTTCCCTTTGGTAAACATAAATTTGTTTTCTAAATTTGTGAGTCTGTTTCTGTTTTTGTAAATAAGCTCATTTGCATCATTTTTTAGACTCCACATGTGTATTTGGGATTTCCTGGTGACTCAGACCATAAAGAATCTACCCGCAGTGCTGAAGACCCAGGTTTGATCCCTGGGTCAGGAAGATCCCCTGGAGAAGGGAATGGCTACCCACTCCAGTATTCTTGCCTAGAGAATCCCGTGGGCAGAGGAGCCTGGCAGGCTACAGTCTATGGTGCTGCAGAGTCGGATACAGTTGATTGACTAATACCATTTATAAGTAATGTCATATATTTATCTTTCTCTGGCTTACTTCACTTAGTATGATCTCTGGGTCCACCCATGTTGCTACAAGTGGCTTTACTTCAGTCTTTATTGTGGCTGAGTAATATTCCACTGTGTATATAAACCACATCATCTTTATCCATTCTTTTGTTGATAGACACTTAGGTTGCTTCCATGTCTTGGCTGTTCTGAATAGTGTGCCAGTGACTGTTAGGGTACATTGTCACTCTTTCCCTAATAACTTTTAGCCCTTTATGAAATGACTTTTTTCATATCCTTGTGTGTTCACGTTTGTTTTTCTCTTCCCATTAAAAAATGAGACCAAGTATGACAAAGATGTTATAGGTCTTGCTCTCCTAAGCGTCTTTTCGTTGAATGAGTAAATGAATGTCCAGACTGGGATTGAGTTTTTGGAAACAGCAGTACTTGTTCAGAATCGGTTTTGGAGCCCCAAACAAGAAAGGTGAACAGTGTCATTGGAGAGACACAATGCAAAGTAAAAACAATGGAGAAATTGGAGTAAAAAGTCTGATTTTTCACATGTGGCTGAAACTGGTTTCAAGGTACTTTCCAATAAAAATATTCAGTAATACTTGAGCAATGCCTTTATTGTTGAATTCTGTGTCACTTTGAGGTGGATACTTCGTAATGTTCCTTTGATCAGTTCAGTTCAGTTGCTCAGTCATGTCTGACTCTTTGCAACCCCATGGACTGCGGCACGCCAGGATTCCCTGTCCATCACCAGCTCCTGGAGCTTGCTCAAACTCATGTCCATTGAGTTGGTGATGCCATCCAACCATCTCATCCTCTGTCATCCCCTTCTCCTCTTGCCTTCAATCTTTCCCAGCATCAGGGTCTTTTCCAAAGAGTCAGATCTTTGCTTCCGGTTGCTAAAGTATTGGAGTTTCAGATTCAATATCAGTCCTTCCAATGAGTATTCAGCACTGATTTCCTTTAGGATTGACTGGTTGGATCTCCTTGCAATCCAAGGGACTCTCGAGTCTTTTTTTTTTTTTAATATAAATTTATTTATTTTAATTGGAGGCTAATTACTTTACAGTATTGTATTGGTTTTGGCATACATCAATATGATCTCACGAGTCTTCTGCAACACTACAGTTCAAAAGCATCAATTCTTCAGCACTCAGCTTTCTTTATAGTCCCAGCTCTCACATCCATACATGACTATTGGAAAACCATAGCTTTGACTAGACGGACCTATGTCAGCAAAGTAATGTCTCTGCTTTTTAATATGCGTCTAGGTTGGTCATAGCTTTTCTTCCAAGGAGCAAACATCTTTTAATTTCATGGGTGCAGTCACCATCTGCAGTGATTTTGGAGCCCAGAAAAATAAAGTCTGTCACTGTTTCCCCATCTGTTTGCCATGAAGTGATGGGACTGGATGCCATGATCTTAGTTTTCTGAATGTTGAGCTTTAAGCCAACTTTTTCACTCTCCTCTTTTATTTTCATCAAGCAGCTCTTTAGTTCTTCTTTGCTTTCTGCTGAAAGGGTGGTGTCATCCGCATATCTGAGGTTATTGATATTTTTCCCGGCAATCTTGATTCCAGCTTATGCTTCATCCAGCCCAGCGTTTCTCATGATGTATTCTGCATAGAAGTTAAATAAGCAGGGTGACAATATACAGCCTCAACGTACTCCTTTCCCAATTTGGAACCAGTCTGTTTTTCCATGTCCATTTCTAACTATTGCTTCTTGACCTGCATGCAGATTTCTCAGGAGGCAGGTAAGGTGGTCTGGTATTCCCATCTCTTGAAGAATTTTCCATAGTTTATTGTGATCCACACAGTCAGAGGCTTAGGCTTAGTCAATAAAACAGAAGTAGATGTTTTTCTGGAACTCTCTTCCTTTTTCGATGATCCAACAGATGTTGGCAATTTGATCTCTGGTTCCTCTGCCTTTTCTAAATCCAGTTTGAATGTCTGAAAGTTCACGGTTCACGTACTATTGAAGCCCGGCTTGGAGAATTTTGAGCATTACTTAGCCTAGCGTGTGAGATAAGAGCAATTGTGCGGTAGTTTGGACATTCTTTGGCATTGCATTTCTTTGGGATTGAAATGAAAACTGACCTTTTCCAGTCCTGTGGCCACTACTGAGTTTTCCAAATTTGCTGGCATGTTGAGTGCAGCACTTTGACAGCATCATCTTTTAGGATATAGCTCAACTGGAATTCCATCACCTCCGCTAGCTTTGTTCATAGCTTTTTGTTCCTTTGATAAGTTTATGTTTTTTAATGTTTTTTAGAAATTGCAGTGAAATGTATATACAGTGAAATACACTCATCTTAGGTACAATTCAAAGAATTTAAACAAATTGAGTGCACAACATGTGCCTAATGCTCCAGTCAAGACACAGAGCATTCCCCATGCTCCAGAAAGTTCCGTCACCTTCTTCTGTGCAATTCCCACTTTCAAAAAAAAAAAAAAAATGTGCTAATTTAGATCCTCATGGATTGATTAGTCTGTCTGCCCTTCAGCTTTATGTAAATGGAACTATGCATGTCTGTTCTGTTTCGTTTCTTTCATTCTGCATAGTGTTTTCTAGGTTCACCCATGATGTATATAGCTGTAGTTCATTCCATTTTATCATGTCCCATGTGGCTAATTATTTTCTGCCGTGTGCTCTCCTTAAGTGCTTTTACCTAGCTCTGTCATCCTCTGAGATCATCATATATATCATATTTTATATTGGAGTGTAATCTTTGTAATAACTCTTGTTCTCCACTCCACCATGGTATCTAAACTAGTGCTTAATAAATGTTTATTGAATGGTTGTATGTAGAGTGGGTGAAGAGCCAAGTAAAGGACCTGTCCTATGGGAGCCAGAAAGTGGGCAGTGGCCAGAGGTGCATTTGGACAGGTGAGGTGAAATGGTGCAGGTGATGATGGAATCTTGGCTGATGGAGATTATCTGAGAAACCAGCTTAAGTAAGGGACTTTGACAATGGAATTAGGGACTCTCTGTTATTTTTAAATTGGAGGGGACAGTTTTATTCTGGAGTGGGTGAGCCCCAGGAGAATAGAAATGACTCTTTTCCCAAACAGATAACCTTTTGCATAGAATCACTTTTTTTTTTTTTTTTTTGGCTGCACTGTGGCTTGTAGGATCTTAGTTCCCTAAACAGGGATTGAATCCAGGCTTCGTCAGTGAAAGCGTGGAGTCCTAACCACTGTACTGCCAAGGAAGTCCCTGCATAGAATCACTTTTGAAGTTCCCCATGGTTGCCAGACGCTTACTTTTTCAGATTGTCATTTCATCTAATCTTCTGGACTTACCATCCCTCCACCATTCCCTTCATTTTTAAATTTAAGACAGCAACTGAGATTCCAACCAGTTCACACGACTCATTGATTATGGCTGCTTGTTGATAACGCTTTCAACAGACCAGTAGCATACTGTATTTAACTGTAATTATCTTGCTTTAGGTGTTGGCATTAACTGGAAATTCAGGTTCTTGCTTGTATCACAACTCTGGTTTGTAATGTGGAAATGAGCAAATGTACTCTTGGACTATTACCATAGCCCTTGGATTTATTAGCAGCTGAATTTATAAAGTCCTCAGCATATATGATGAAAACTCCAGAAACAGACAGTGTTCTGCCAGTTCCCAATGTGAGCGTTCACTTTTGTAGAATTAAGCATGGTGATCCTGAGCCTTTAGAAGGAGTTGTACACATACCACAGTTGTAGAGAAGACTTTGTTGTTGTTAAGGCACTAAGTCGTGTTCGACTCTTTGCAGTCGCATGGACTGTAGCCTGCCAGGCTCCTCTGTCCATGGGCTTTTTCAGGCAAGAGTACTAGAGTGGGTTGCCATTTCCTGGAGAAGACTTAGGTTTAAAAGAAAAAAAAAGTTTTCAAAAATGGCAGGTTTCAGAAGCATAATTCTATGATGGATAGCTGTGCACAGACACTGTTTACAAAAGTATTGGTAAGTTCCCCTCTGAAAGTGAACCCAGTCTGTGGTACAACATCTTGGGTTTATAGGACATAAAGAGATGAAAGAGACTTGGAAGAGACTAAAGTCTTGTTTCCATGTCTTGGCTATTGTACTTATAGTCAATATCCTATAATAAACTATAATGGAAAGGAATATTAGAAAGAACATATACACACATACATATATGAATGTATACATAACTATATCACTTTGTTGTACACAATAAATTAACACATTGTAAACCAACTACACTTCCAAAAAAATTTTTTTTAATTTAATGCATCTGCTAATAGAATTCTTCTATAATTTGTTCTATATAAAATCATCCAACACTGGACACAAACTATTTTGGATGTATTAGGGAGCTGAATTTACCTTCTTGAAATATAGAGTTATTAATATTTTCACAAATTCTGAACTGTCAGCATTCAAAAGTGTTAAGGATTTTCCTGTTTTTAACTGGCTAGAATGGGGTATTATACTGCTGTGGACTGGTTATAGATTTGCATCAAAGCCCATGATTGACAAAAAAAAAAATCTGAACAGGGAACACCACTCCTAATTAAAGACACCAGTCCACAGCATAATATCCTGTGTTGTTTCTGACTTCACCTAGTTTGATAATCTCTGGGTCCATCCATTGCGGCTTTATGGCTGAGTAGTATTCTGTTCTGTATATGAACCACATTTTCTTTATCCATTCCTTTGTCGATGGAGATTTAGGTTGTTTCCATGTCCTGGCTATTGTAAGTAGTGCTGCTGTGAACATTGGAGTGCACGTGTGTTTTCCGATTATAATTTTGTCCAGAAACAGTATGCCTGAAGTTTCCATTATAGCTTGCATGTGCTCACTGTGTGTTATGACTCCTTTGTCTATCTGGACTGCCAACAACAAGGTTTACTTAGGCAGAATAACCACCCTGATGCCTCATGGTTATAGGGAATGAGCAAAATTATTTCAGTGAATTACCTATATTAGGTATTCAATAAATATTCATTATCCAGTATCTATTTATGGATAGATTAAATTATATACTCCCTATGGGGCTTCCTTGGTGGCTCAGAGGTTAAAGCTTCTGCCTGCAATGCGGGGGACCTGGGTTCGATCCCTGGGTCAGGAAGATCCCCTGGAGAAGGAAATGGCAACCCACTCCAGTATTCTTGCCTGGAGAATCCCATGGATGGAGGAGCCTGATGGGCTACAGTCCACGGGGTCGCAAAGAGTTCGACACGACTGAGCGACTTCACTTTTATAAGATAGAGGGTAGGAAAGCATCCACAGAAATACGTGTATTGATTGGAATTTTTAGAAGGAAGTTAAAGACTTTACTGAAAGCCTTGTTAAGCAAACACATAAAATCTTTTTATGTAGAAGAATATTGCAGCATTGCCAAGAATTGTTTAAAATGTTGTTTTATTTGTTTGTTTGTTTTTAGGTGTAAATATATATATATTTATAAGTTTTGATATGTATATATACATATATATGTATAAGATTTGCTATCCTGATTTAAAATTGTTCCAGAATATTGGTTCTTATCCTGGGAGAGAGGGTTGTGGGGGTGGGAGAGAAAGCAAGAGGGAGAAAATATATAAAAATTACTTTAAAATATCTATTTTAGTAGTATAAGGTAACTCGCAGAATGTATATAAATGGATGAAAGTTCATTTTCATTCGGGCAAAAGCATTTATTGAATGACTGGAAGGGATTAAAGTGTTAAGAGACTGAGCTGTCTTCTATCCTATTATTTATTTATTTGGTCTTTTCTCCAAAGAAGTGATGAGGCGTGATTCTAAGTGAATTTTAAATCCTTTAGTTATCAAGACAGTTGCAGCTCTGAAATAAATCTAGATTTTTACTGTATAATAAATGAAAATATTCATATTGTCTGCTAGAGGTCTCCTGGATTCCATGTCCACACCCAAGCCATGGGCTTTGCTGGTGGCTCAGATGGTAAAGAATCTGCCTGCAATGCAGGAGAGCTGGGTTATGAAGATGTATGTTGCTAATGTCTGTGTGTTGTCCCAGATAACGTACTCGATTCTGTCTTCTCTTCTACCCTGACAGGTTGGTACAGAGGATACACCCTCCAAAATAAATCTAAAAAGGTATGGTTTATGGTTCAGTGTTCTGCTTGGAAATCTACTGTCTGCCAGTCTTGTGTTGTCTTATCTGATCCCATTATCTGCTGTCTGTGGGCCCAGTTTGCTTTGTCTTTGACGGCTGTTCTGTAGATTCAAAAGCAAATTGTCTGACCTCACTGTTCAGGTAAAAGAGTCCAAGTCCCATGGCTGTATCTCCCACCAGCCAACTCAAGGATAAAAGCTGGAGGGGAATTTGACACCCCAGGGATCTGCAGGCTGTCTGGTCGCTTGAGCTGAGCGATGTGGTCATCTAGGGATGTTGCTCTGTATCAGAGGAGGGGGCACTTCTCTGTTTATCCTTTAGTTCCAGTTTTGAAATCCCAGAAGCACAGGGTCTCCCCATTTCCACGTGACTCTTTCTTTTTTTATAAAATGGAAAACCAGAGTAGTAGGTTTTTATTAGCGGGGGCCACACTGTTGGCCTGTGGAATCTTAGTTCCCCGACCAGGGATCAACTCTGTGCCGCCTGCATTGGGAGTGCAGAGTCTTAACCACGGGACCACCAGGAAAGTCCAAGGAGTCCTAGTTTCCCAATTGTGAAACTCACACGAAATCAACAGAGTGGGTTAGAACCAACATCTTTTTACAACTCAAACTGAAAAGTAGAAAATGGAATGCCATGGTTAAGTCACGTTTCAGGAAACTTTTGTGTTAGGTGTATATTTTACAGTATTTTATGTATTTTTAATTATGTTTTATGACAGTCATGCTGGGTTGCTATCCCATCATGGGCAAAGAATTTGAAAAACACTGACGCTCGTGGGTTCCTTTTCCCAGTGCCAAAGCTGCTAATAGTCAAGCTAAAGAAAACCTGTGAGTTAGGTTAATACCCTCTCGGTTTATTTCAGGTCAGGTCAGCACTTTTTCTGTGACACTGCAGACTGGCACTGCATAGCCTGTCAGCACTTTCTTTTGAAAAGGACAGTGTTGATGGGGCCGTGCTATTTCACAGTTAGTTCCCATCCAAAAGAGTGAGGGCGAGAGGAACATTTCAGAATTGATCAAGAACTCAATTAAAAAGAAAAAACACAAACCCACAGGTTTTACTTGCCAAATACAGCACAAAAGAGATGCTAGCACACAAGTCTCAGAAAGGCTGTGGGTGGGGAGATTGGGACTGGCACACATACACTACTGTGTGTAAAATAGATAACTAATGAGAACCTACTGTAGAGCACAGAGAACTCTCCTCAGTGCTCTGTAGTAACCAAAATGGCAAGGAGATCCGTAAAAGAGGGGATATATGTGGACATATCACTGGTTCACTTTGCTCTACATCAGAAACTAACACACCATTGTAAAGCAACGATGCTCCAATGAAAATTAATTTTAAAAAGGTGTGGGCCCAGAAAAACACCTTTCTAGAAGGTATAGGCCGTTTAAAACCATGACTGTCCTAGTTAAGCTTTCTATATTGTTGATGCTCAAACAGCAGTCAGTATTTGCACATGTGTATGTACGCACACACAATTTATTAACTCTGACAGTTTAATAATCTACCAAAATAAAGGAGTGTTTGCTTTTAATGTGGTTATCCACTCCCACCGTTTTAGTCCTTTTATCCCTCCCTAAAATCCTGATGCTGAATTTTTATACCCACAGTTAGAAGCTTGTGCCTCTGGGTCTTCATTTTCTACTTAAGTGTAGTGAAAATAATAATAAATTATTTGATTAAAGGAGTAAACTCTTGCTGACTTTAGTTTCCCTGGGCTTTCATATAAGGATCCGAAACAGCAGATGTTCTGGTATGCATGAGGGCATGTTAGGACCAGAGCAGAAGCCTTTCCTCTAGTACACTTGTTAAGAAGGGAACCTGGTTTACAGCCACTTCTGCTTCTTGGTTTTGGTTGAACCCTATCAGTGTTTATTTTACTCACAATTATGGAAGTGGTAGTTATTTTTCAGGCTTCCCTGTGGCTCAGTGATAAAGAATCCACCTGCCAATGCAGGAGGTGCAGGAGACTCGGGTTCAATCCCTGGGTCAGGAAGATCCCCTGGAGGAGGGTCTGGCAACTCACTCCAGTGTTCTTGCCTGGAGAATCTCATGAACAGAGGAGCCTGGTGGGTTACAGTCCATGGGGTCACAAAAAGTTGCACATGACTGAGCATAAGCACGAGTTATTTTTCAAAGCAGGATTAGAGTGAATAATTCTGAAGTTCTAAATTTCAAGAGCAGAAATACTTATGTCACTTAATCACCAATCCTTTTTTTTAAAGTTAATTTTAAAACATAAAAAGCCACTCTCGGATAAGATCATATGAACTTTTAAGACCAAACAGAATTTTATATTTTTAACTGATGCAGGTGAATTCTGTTGAAACAAGGTCCCAGACCACAGTTTTCCCTTTCAGTGTTTGCAGTCTGTAAGACTCTCTTTGGAGCATCTCTAAGGCATCTTATGATGTCCTAATATACCAGAATCCAACTGTTGTCTGCTTTGGAAAGTTGATGGAGTGCTTCACTAGGATCTAAATGACAAAGTCTCAATGTGTTTTTAAATTTTTTGTATTCATATTCTTAAAACCCGTTTAAGCTTCCAGTCTCACTCTTGAGAAGAATTATTTAAGTAAGAGCTTTTCTCACTTCTTAATAATTAAACTTTGTAATTCAGTGAAAAAAGACAAAGGCCATGCATTTACTGGTTGACTTATAAGTTGAAATATCTTTCTGGTAGATCCAGGCAAAACATAGAATTCAAAGTCAGCTGTCATGAATTATTCTCAGCTTTGACACCCCTTCATTAAGCAATCCAGCCTAGTTGAAATGCTGTCCTAATGCTGACTCCTTGTTTGTCAGTCTTTAGGGGAAGAGCTATTTGAAAAGCCTATTGTTTCAGTGGAAATTTCTGGTGTTATTTACAAGCAGACTTAATTGGTTAGAATGGTGATAAAACAAGCTAGTGGTTTTGCAAATGGAAGAAGCCAAGAGATTTGCAGAAATTGGTTATTGATCCTGGCAGGATTGTGGAAGTAAGGATAAGGGTAATATCTACAAAATCATTAGTTCTTCTTTATTTTTTTTTTTTTTTTTAACTCAAGTGGATAGGTTGCCCTGAGAAAGCAAAAACAAAATGGAGAGAGGCTGGAAATCAGAAACATATTATTTAGGTTTATTCTGGCTTTCTGTGTGTCAGAATGGCATAAGAAAATGCCTATAGGGACTTGCCTGGTGGTCAGTGGTTAAGACTTCTCCTCCCAATGCAGGGGACACAGGTTCCATCCCTGGTCAGGAAACTAAGGTCCCACATGCTGTGGGGTTTCTAAGCCCCTGTGCTGCAACAAAAGATCCTGAGTGCTGCAACCCAGACCCAATGCAGCCAAAATAAATCACTAAACAAATATTAAAAAAAAAAAAAGAATAAGCCTATAGTCTCAGATTTACAAGAGCAATTAAATGGCTACCATGGAATGATGATGCATACAAGTAACAGTGGAAATGCAACAAAATAGATAACTCTTAATGTGAAAATCATCATGTCTGCATGCACAGTATAAATTACCTGCTGTGATTGCTGCCTGCATTAGTGTTAGTCGCTCAGTCGTGTCCGATTCTTTGCGGCCCCATGGACTGTAGCCCTCCAGGCTCCTTTGTCCATGGGATTCTCCAGGCCAGAGTATTGGAGTGGGGTGCCATTCCTTCCTGGTCCAGGGATCCAACCCAGGGCTCCATTACAAAATAAGCCACTTACGTTACAGATGTTTCTGTTTTGGATTTCTCCCTGTTATTTGGAGAGCGGTCATCAGGTTTTAGGTGTACGAAACAGTTAATCAGTCCTTTATCTTCTTGATTTGAAAAATCTTCTGCAAGGATACTCCTTGGGACCAGCAGTTTCACATCTCATTTAAACNTACAAAATAAGCCACTTATGTTACAGATGTTTCTGTTTTGGATTTCTCCCTGTTATTTGGAGAGCGGTCATCAGGTTTTAGGTGTACGAAACAGTTAATCAGTCCTTTATCTTCTTGATTTGAAAAATCTTCTGCAAGGATACTCCTTGGGACCAGCAGTTTCACATCTCATTTAAACCTGCAAATATGGCTCCTGATTAACTGCTACTTTGAGTGGTTCATCGTTATTCAGTGCACCACCTTTTTATGAGTTCTGGACAACTTTATTTTATTGTTGTACAGTATACTTGACAGAAAATTAGTATTTTAATTCTTTTACTTTACTGTAGACCATTTTTAAAGTCTTTATTGAATTTGTTACAATATTGCCTCTGTTTTATGTTTCAATTTTTTGGCCACAAGGCATGTGGGATCTTAGCTCCCCCACCAGGGATTGAACTCACACCCCTGCCTTGAAAGGTGAAGTCTTAACAGCTGGACCTCCAGGGAAGTCCCTTAACGCTTTTAAAATGTACAGTTGAGGAGTATTAAGTATAGTTATATTGTTGTGAAACCATCACCACCATCTCTAGAACTTTTTAGTTATCCCAAACTGAAACTCTATAAGCATTTAATATAAGCTCCCCCTTCTTCCCTCCTCCCAGTCCTTGTAACCCCAGTTCTCTCTGTCTCTCTGAATCTGACGACTCTAGGACCTTCATACAAGTGAGGTCAGGCAGTATTTGTCCTTTTGTGTCTGGCTTATTTCACTCAGCATCCTGTCCTCAAGGTGAGCACTGGGCAGGCAAGTCTGGTTCTCCACAAAGATGGGGATCAACAAAACATTTACATCCACTTAGCAGAAGGAACGGAGAAGGCAATGGCACCCCACTCCAGTACTCTTGCCTGGAACATCTCATGGGCGGAGGAGCCTGGTAGGCTGCAGTCCATGGGGTAGCTAAGAGTCCGACTGAGCAACTTCACTTTCTCTTTTCACTTTCATGCATTGGAGCAGGAAATGGCAACCCACTCCAGTGTTCTTGCCTGGAGAATCCCAGGGACTGGGGAGCCTGGTGGGCTGCCATATCTGGGGTTGCACAGAGTCGGACACGACTGAAGCGACTTAGCAGCAGCAGCAGCAGCAGAAGGAAGGCGCACCCAAGGTTCCTTCGGCATCCTAAAGACTGACCTGGAGCTGCAGAAACCCATTAACCAAACCCTAAAGAAATTACGCACACATTGCATTTTTGTTAGTGTTTAACTCCGTGATCAGTTTTCCAAAATCACTCTGAATCCTATCCTTGTCATGAAAGAGGTCGGTGTTACCTTGTCTCTGTGTGTGTTCTGGTCTTTATCAGTAACAAGATTGGGATTATGCTTTCTCGCTCATGTACCCTATGCCTGCCCCTTTCTCAAAGTGAGGAGCGGCAGGTATCTTTATATGTTTTTTTGGTTCTTCCTGCCTGGAGGGAAAGGATGCCCATTCCGCTTCTGACTCAGGCAGTAGCAGGATCTACCTTGTCATCACCAATGCTGGGAGCAGCATAGCCTCAAATTTTCTTGCTGTTTTCCTGTTTCATTGGCAGAGGATTAAAAGGGAGAAAGGAGAGGATTGCTCAGATAAACGTAGCACACAAAACTAGATGCACAACCAACCCTGGTAGAAATGCACTGGTTTTTCTGGCTCTGAACGAATGAGGATCACTGAGTACACAAGCGTCTCTGACCTGGGTCCCCGGGGCGTGACCTGCCCCTCTCCCACCTTTGTGGTCAGCTACCCCTGACATGCCATGTCCACATGGCTGCAGTTTTAACAGGCTCAGGGCTACAAGCAAGTTGAGCCAATGGTGCTTGTTAAACAGCTTCTTCTATTAGGTTGACCAAAAAGTTCATTTAGGTTTTTCCATAAGATGGCATAAAAACCCAAATGAACTTTCTGGTTAGTCCAGTACCTCTCCTTGTCTGGCCTGAAAAGGACTGTAAAGTAGGGACCAGCGGTGCCTTTCTGAATGGCAGTGTTTCTGCTTATTGATGAGCACATCATACAGTTGAACAGCAGAAGCTTTTGGTTTTAAGAAAACTCACATCCGTGGCTTGCTTCCTGTGGGTGAGATCCAGTCTACGCTTTTGCAGATTACTCCTGACCAGTTTCCAGGGTTTCTTTTAGGTCTTTCTAGGCATAGTTTTCCCACAGGCAGTGTCTTAATACCGACATCAAATTGCCTCTTAGGGATTTAGAATGGAGAGCAGTTTCAGACTGGAAAAGGCTAAAAATAACCAAGCCTAATTGATTTCATGCATTTTGTTTAAGTGAAAGTGCTGAAAGGAATGGGTCTAGAAAATCACCATAATTTTATGGACCACTAAGTACACAGCCCTCCATCTACTAATTACCCGAAACCCTTGAAGAGAAGCACCTCTTGTTGTGTACAATCTGGAGGCATTTTAGGATCTATAAATGCTCTGACCTGACCCTGGGCATGTTTGCCTGTTCATTTATGAAGCGTTTATCTTAAGCTCTGTGAACCCCAGGATTCAGTTGTATGTTTTCAGTGTTTTAGCCTTGCTTTCCTTTAGGTAGCCAGCCTATGTAATTGATGCCCTACGACCTTGACTGCAAACTGTAGGTGTTGCCCTGGTGCCCTTGCCCCTCCCCTATTTGACTTGAAACTGTGCTCTTTATTGTGAGCTGAGGGGTTTTTGATATTTTTCTTAATTGGAGGATAATTGTTTTACAATGTTGTATTTTCTGCTGTATAACAAGATGAGTCAGCTATATGTGTGTGTATATCCCTTCCCTCTTGAACTTCCCTCCCACCCGGCTCCCCATCCTACCCTTCTAGGTCCTCACAGAGAACCGAGCTGAGTTCCCTGTGCGATAACAGTAGTTCCCACTAGATATCTGTTTTACACATGAGAGTGTATATGTCTCACTGCTACTCTGCCAACCTACCCGCCCCCCACACCATGTCATTCCATCTGTGTCTCTATTCCTGCCCCGCAAATAGGTTCATCTGTACCATTTTTCTAGATTCCACGTATATGCATTAACGTATGTATTTGTTTTTCTGACTGACTTCACTCTGTGTGACAGACACTAGGTCCACCCACATCACTGCAAATGACCCAAACTTTCCTTTTTTTTTTGCTAAGTAATATTCTGTTGTTCATAGTATACCACATCTTCTTTATCCATTCATCTGTCAATGGACATCTAGGTTGCTTCCATGTCCTGGCTATATTGTAAATAGTGCTTCTGTGAACATTGGAGTACATGTGTCTCTCTGAATTATGTTTTCCTCAGAGTATATTGGACTGGGATTTTTATGGCCGCATAACCCAAGTTCTTCTCTCTGCAGGGTATTTTCCCTGAAACATACATCCATTTGAAAGAGGCCACTGTGGAAGACCGCGGGTAAGTTCTAACATAGGAAAATGCCTAACAGGTGAGGTAAAGGTACAATATCATTACAGGTTTTATGAAATTGTAAGGTATCATTTTGTGCATTATTTGTCTCAGGTCATCAGTTCCACTTGTTGGATGAAAGGGAAATGGAATTTTTTTCCTGACATCATTCCTTCTGCCTTCTCTTGATATTTTTTCCTCCTTCAGGACAGTGGAGGCAGATAATGAATGAACATAGAGGGCCTGTATCTTCCTCTTGTACCAACTGCTCACTGATGCATGCCTCTGTGTGTGTGTGTGTGTGCATGCACGCACACACATATAAACATTTGGTACTCTTTAGCCATTAGACTTGAGAACCTTCTCTTTGGGAACCTTGGGGGATGACAGGTGACCAAGCTACAATCTGTGCTATTTATCTCTGAACCTTGGACAAGTCAGCGCACCTGGGGCTTTCCCCCTGCAAATCAGAGAGAACAAATCTGGCCCCACATTGGCCCTGAACTTTTTTGTTTATTTTTTCCTTTCTTGGCTGTACCACATGGCGTGTGATATAGGATCTCAGTTCTCCAAACAGGGATCAAACCAGCACCCCCTGGAGTGGAAGCCCAGAGTCTTAACCACTGGACCACCAGGGAAGTCCCTGGTTGTGAACTTGATGTAAAATTATATGAACTAACTAATATGTGTGATTGTGCTCTGCAGAGAAAATTCACTTCATTGATGCTGAGTCAGTGGGCAGGAGCATCAGGAGAGAATAAAGAAAGCTTGGAGCAGAAATTCCAGGGCTCTTAGAAAGGAGTGGATCACAGAGGCATACTAGCTCACAGCCATAGAGAACATTTTCAGCCCTAAATTCCACACCGTCATTTTATAGATGAGAGATGGAGATGTGCCCAAATTCATACATAATCAGGACTCAAAACCACGTGTCCTGCCCCTACTGGAGAACCTACCCCACCTTTTTTTTTAAATAAGAAAAGCAGAAGCAAGTTTCATTTATTTATTTTAATTTTGGTTACACTCTGGGACATGTAGAATCTTGGTTCCCTGACCAGGGATCGAACCCACACCCCTTGCTTTAAATGACAGATTCTTAACCACTGGACCACAAGGAAGTCTCTGGAAAATCTTTCTGATGGACTGTTCCTGGGCAACTTCCAGGATCACTAGCCTTGGCCACATTGGAGGAAAGGCAGAGTTCGGGGCATGTTCCCAATAACTAGGGTTGCCAGGTAAAATGCAGAATGTCAAATTTGAAATTCAGGTAAAAAGTAATTTTTATTTACATTCATATCCCATGTATTTCCTGAGACATACTTAGAGTTAAAAATTAATCTATCTGAAATCCAAACCTAATGGAGCATCTTGTATTCTTATTGATGTCTGGAAATTCCATCAGTAATCCCCATTTGTTAGATTGCTTTCACTCTTTCCTTTTGCTAATCATAAAAATACCAGACAGGATTTATGTGCATGAATGTCACGTCTGCCTTGTATTAAAAGTCCACTGTGAGTAAGTGAGGATTTGGGTATATGTACGTTTTCTGTGCAGGTAGCCAGCAGATGAGAAGCAAACCAAGCACTGTTGCAAAAGAGAGCCCCACTTCCATCCCACAGCAGGTCCTGTGTGAGGCTACAAGCCCCAGGACCTTGTGCCAGGAACACCCCTCCACTTGTCCACCTTCACTTGCCATAAAATGGCAACTCGGCAGAACCAGCGAAAGGACTGTTTGGGCTTCCATCCCTGGGAATTGCTGAAGCCAGCCTAGCGTGGTATAGTAAGTCCCCTACATCTGAACAAGTTGCATTCCAGGAGTGTGTTCATAAGTCCAACAGAGTTAGCCTAGGTACCCAACTAATACCATCAGCTATATAGTACTGTGCTGTCATAGGTTTATAGTACTTTTCACACAAATAATAAAAAGCAAACAACATTTTTAATCTTACCATACGGTACCTTGGAAAATACAGTAGTCCAGTACAATAGCTGGCATACAGCTGCTGGCATTGAGTGAACAGGTAAGAAGAGTTACTGGCTGGAGGAGGGAGAGGAGGTGGGAGATGGTCGAGATGAAAGATCATCAGCAATAGGCGACAGAGAGCAAACTGTGATTTCAGTCACACCTGATGTTGACGGCACAGGTTCTGGTTCCTTTTTGGAACAAGATGCACATTAGCATCTTTGAAAGTTCGCAACGTGAAGGTTTGTATGTAGGGGACTTACTGTACTCGAGGTTCCTGGAAAGATCCAAAATGGGGAAATAGAGGGATTTCCCTGGCAGTCCCATGAATATCCATTGGAAGGACTGAGGCTGATGCTCCAATACTTTGGCCACCTGATGGAAAGAGTCGACTTATTGGAAAAGACCATCATTCTGGGAAAGATCGAGGGCAGGAGGAGAAGGGGACAACAGAGGACGAGATGGTTGGATGGCATCATTGACTTAATGGACATGGGTTTGAATAAACTCTCAGAGATAGTGAAGCACAGGGAAGCCTGGTGTGCTGTAGTCTATGGGGTCACAAAGAGTCAGACATGAGTTAGTGACTGAACAGCAACAACCAGTGGTTAGGATTCGTCACTTTCACTGCCAGGGCCCAGGTTCAGTCCCTGGTCCAGGAGCTAAGATCCCCCAAGCTATGGGGCGTAGCCATAAAGAACAACAAAAAATACCAGAAAACAAAGCAAAACAAAAAAAAAGAGAAAGTAGAGGCTGGACTCCATATCCATTCCACTGTAGACACAATTCATTTTGAGAATCGTGATGTGTTAAGCTCTTTCTCTTTTCTTGGATGCTAGATGTGATAAAAATTGCCAGAGCTTCCCTAAATGGACAAGTTTTGCTTGGTTTCAAGACCAACCAGCCCCATCCCCATCTCTGAGTTCTAAGGATCATGATGTCCATCAGGAAAATCACCGATGTTCCCCCCGGAGTAAAGTGAGCCTGTATCTGTTCTCTTTAGGCAGAATGAGACCGTGATTCCTGGGGAGCTCCCCCTGGTGCAAGAGCTTACCTCCACACTGCGGGAATGGGCTGTCATCTGGCGCAAGCTGTACGTGGTGAGTTATCCCCAGGCTTGGAGCTGGTGGCACTATTCTTAGGCCCTCAGCCCACCTGTTCTTCTACAAGAGGTCGGCCATTCCTTAGCTCTGTATGTGGAGTGGGTGCATCTTACGTGGACAGTACAATGGCTGATAACCTGCAGACTTCCATTTTCCTGGAGGAGGGCGTTGAGGATACAGGTGGTGGAGGAAGTGCCCATAAGACATTAGGTTAGTATTTTTCCAGCTGACATGCTGATTGTAAGGTTATGAGGATGACAACTGCAAATCCATCATCCTTTCCAAGTGCTTGGAACTATTCATCGTCACAGCAGTCCTAGTCCTATAAAGTAGATGTAATTATCGCCAGTTGATCATTGGAGGGCTTCCCTGGTGGCTCAGACAGTAAAGAATCTGCCCACAGTGCAGGAGACCTGGGTTCAATCCCTGGGTCAGGAAGATCCCCCTGGAGATGTGAACATCTCCAGTATTCTTGCCTGGAGAATTCCACGGACAGAGGAGCCTGGTGGGCTACTGTCCATGCGGTCCCCTAGAGTTGGACATGACTGAGCAACTAAAAATATCAGTGGAGCAATTGGAGGACATGCTCTTAGCCTTTCCATCTAACCCAGTGAATAAGCATTTGGCACTTGTCCGTGCTCAGCCGTGTTGAGGGCTCCCATGAGGGTGGCTTTCCCTGCTGTGTCCAGTGTGTCTTAGCGATGCTTAAATGTGGGTCACATTAAACCATGCTCTAAAGAGTCATCTTCTTGAGGCCAACTCGTAATACTGTTGATTATAATAATGGCTTGACGTAGGATGCTAACAGGCCAGGTCACTGGGAAATGACACAGAAACCAGCATGCTCATTCATAAACCATCCTCCCAAGTTGGGTGTGTGGGTTTGTAATCAAGACAAGGTAAATCTATATATTCAGTGCTCCCATTTCATTTAGTTTGTTTTCCAATTTCTCCATCTTTTTTTTTTGTTGTTCTTTCTCAAGCTTTTATCAAGCATGGTAGAAAAGCTTTTGCATACATATATAGTATGGATAATATATATATTTTAGAAAATTATGAATTTTTGCCTAGCTAAAAAAGTTTGACTGTAATTTTGCTGTATTTAAAGTCAAGTAAATTTAGCACTTAATATTTATCAGGCTGGGGACATCCCTGGGGGTCCAGTGGCTAAGATTTCACACACTCAATGTAAGGGGTCTGGGTTCAGTCCCTGGTCAGGGAACTAGGTCCCACAAGCTGCAACTGTTTGAATGCCATAACTAAAGATTCCACATGCAAGTCAGTATATTAGAAAAAATATTTATCAGGCTAGTCCACTGCAGTCTATGGAGTCTGACACGACTGAGTGACTTCACTTTCACTTTTCACTTTCATGCATTGGAGAAGGAAATGGCAACCCACTCCAGTGTTCTTGCCTGGAGAATCCCGGGGACGGGGAGCCTGGTGGGCTGCCATCTATGGGGTCGCACAGAGTTGGACACAACTGAAGCGACTTAGCAGCAGCACCAGCACCTGGGGCAGCCATCTTGCAGGAGACCAAGAACTCTGAGTCTCGTGGCAGCAAGGGTGCACCTGTGTCCACTTGAGGATGCTCTTTGCTTAACACTGAAATGCGCAGACACTGTTTCCTAGTTTCCTCTTTCCTGTAGGCTTCATGGGTAAGCATCACTAAGTTTTGCCTTCTGTAGGCATCTTCCAGACATCCATGGCTAAGAATTCTCAGCAGTATATATTCCCTTATGTGTGAATGACATCAGTGAGATAATGGACTCAGCTCAGTGCCTGGGAGGCAGTCTCTCTCTTTTTTTTTGTTTTATGTGGCTATGCTCATCTTAGTTTTTGTTCAGTCATGTGTATATTCTACATTTTATCTCTCAAAAGCCAGCCTTACTAAGTTAGTGAGAGCACCTCACCCTAGACCCTCAGTACTAAAAACAGGAATCAAACTCATCCTAGTCTAACTTCTAAGAGTTAGTGTGAGATATTTCATCTCCCAAGGCTGTGGTTGTATAGGATGGACATGCAGTAGAAATCAACAGCCCCGTCTATGGAAAAGCATGTGATTTTTCTCTGCCAGCACATCCTTCAAGGCCCCATTTAAGTCATTTTTTTCTTCATAATGTGTCTTCTAAACCCATCAATCCATAATGTTTCCTTCTAGACTGTGGGAGCACTTACTGCCAAGTCGATCTGGCCCCTGGGGCACGCTGCCTTGTAATGCAAGTGATCTTTTGATCTCTTTATGTTTCACCCAGGAGAGAGCTGACCTTTAAGTCCTTAAATCACAAGCTAGGAGAGGAGAGAGATGCTGTTTTAAGCCCTTTGATCCCCATCGATCATCTTGTCTTTCTATTGAAAACACTTTCTCGTTCCAGTTAATTGATTGGTTAGTGGAGGATGTAACGAGGTTGATGGATGGGTTAGTTCTTTAACGGATTCTTTCTGGAAATTGGTGAGTGGTGATACGGGTTAGCTGGTAAGTACTGGTAAATGAGATTTTTATAGCTGTAATGTACAGCATGGGATGAACTAGACATTTCTACTTGCTGAAAGACAACTTTCATGCTTTAGGTCATTGTCTGTGTCTAGTCCATGTCCACAGGTAATTGTGCTGAGTCTGCTATTGACCAGAAATGAGAAGTAAGTGAGGCAGAGAGGAAGATACATGGTTCATGTATTTGGGCTTCCAGATCTCTTAAGCTCTGGTTGAGGAACTTCCTCTGTGGAAATTCCACTATTTAATAGCAGAATTGGGGTTCTAAGTTAAAAGAAATCCACCCCCCTCTTGGAGACCAGCATGTTTCCCATCTTCATTTGACTCTCATAATTATTTTGTTATTTGTGAATATTTTTTGATGACTTATAGCTCAGTTGCTTGACTAAAAGGCATTCAGTTTGGGAATCTTCATCAGTTGATAAGGCTGAGAATTTATTCCTGCTTTTGGTAACAAGGCTTACCCATTCAGAGATGATCCATTTCATATGGAAATCTTGGCCTTCTCCATTTTTTCCCTGTCCCTTCCTAAAGCATTGACAGTTCACTTCAGGCAGAATTTCTGAAATGCTTTCTCAAAAATTTGGGAGTTTGAGATGGACATGTACACACTGCTCTTTTAAACATGGATAACTAACACCTACTGTCTAGGACAGGGAACTCTGCTCCATGTTACGTGGCAGCCTGGATGGGAGAGGAGTTTGGGGGAGAATGGATACATGTATATGTGTGGCTAAGTCCCTTTACTGTCCATCTGAAACTATTACAACATTGTTAATTGTCTATATCCCAATATAAAATAAAAATTTAAAGTCTTTTATGTTAAAGTAGCAAGCCTCAAATAGCAAGCCTTCACTGGGAAAAAAGGAAAAGGAGCCCAAATTTATAGCTTTCACTCCACTCCCCCAAGACACTCTGAGACATGAAGTGTGCTCACATCCACGTGTGCATGTGCCTGCACATATACACAGCCCTACACTTTTATTTGTGTGTGTTTTCTGATTCTATGTCAGTTCCTTCAGTCTGTGTAAAGATAAATACAGATTTTACTAAACACATCAGTACTTCTCTCTCTCATGCCTTTTCTCCCACTGATGATGAAACTAGGCATTCTCTCTGGTGTCTTTAAGAACATCTTAGAACGTCTGCATTTCTCTGTAACACATGTCTTAGCTCTCTTCTTTTCAGCCTCAGTTCATGAGAAAATTAGGAGCTAGATATAGTGTCTTAAGTGAGAGGAAAATGCAATCTAATAACCAGATTAAGGCCAGCCATGTAATTATTCTAGAAAGGAAAGATGTTTGTATAATTCTGGTTTCTTCTTAGCATTCAGACTGTAAGCTTGTGAAATTACCATAAATATGTTTTAGTGTGGGGGGATGGCTGTGCTAGGGAAAGGGGAACCCATTCATCCAGACTAGAAAGAAGTGGTAATTCCCACTCTTTCCCTCTTTTCTCTCTGTTGTATTAATATTATTTATTGGTTTTTCTTTAAATTATCTTCCTTGTGTGCTTTGGTGAAGAAGCAAGCTGTAGGGGACAGATGGGGATTAGAAATTGGGAGGCTGCTTTCTCATCCTGGCTCTGCTGTAACTGACCCTGGTTTTAGAGCTTGAAGTCTCCTTATCTGCTGAATTTGGGGCCCTCTGTAAAAATGATGTAAAATGTGCCTTGCTGACTCCATAGAGTCATAAGGGTATAAAAAGATGGTGGCTGTGAAATACTGTGCAGACAAACCATCAAGGACCCTGCAAACATGGGCATGACCGTTTTTATTAAGACTTTTTTTTTTTTTTTTTTTACTGTGGACCATTTTTAAAGCTTTTATTGAATTTGTCACAGTATTGTTTCTGTGGTTTATATTTTCATTTTTTGGCTGCCAGTCATGTGGGATCTTAGCTCCTTGACCAGGGATCGAACCCACACCCCTTGCACTGGAAGGCCAAGCGTTAACCTCTGGACCACCAGGGAAGTTCCAAACATGAGCTTATTGATGTTTTAGCTGGAAGTAGCTGCCGTCCTGGGTGTCCTCCCGTGGCACAAGCTTGGCATTCCTTTGACCCGACTTGGAGACCCTGAAACTCCCTTCTGCACCCCACCTCCCCACCCAAACGAAGGCCACTTCCTTTGGCTTGTGTTGTCCTCTTAGGTGGTGTGGCCTTGAGCTCTCAGTAACCAGGCCACATGTCTCTCCCCATAGAATTGTGTGCCTCCTTAGCTTAGGTTCCAGTCCCAAGGCAGAGATCTTTCCAGAAAGGAAAGGGGGAGCATGCCAGTGCATCATGCAAATTTACCGCAGTTTCTGGTGAGCTTGGCCTGCACTGCTGATCCTCAGTGGGAGCCCGTGTGCTGGCTGTGTTTTCAGCGCTTGAACAGGGAAGGAGGGAGCATGGTGAAGGAGGAAGTGGTTGCCAGGTAAAATGGCGACACTGGGGCAGACAGAGGGCCGTTTCTTAAATTCTGACTTGCTGGGAATTCCCTGGTGGTCCAGTGGGTAGGACTCTACGCTTTCACTGTTGCAGGCCTGGGTTCAATCCCTGGTCAGAAAACTATGATCCCATAAGCTGCATGACATGGCCAGGAAAAAAAAAAAGTTCTGACTTGGTCCCTTTGTTTGGTTGCTATGTCATGTCTGACTCTTAATGCAGCTCCATGGACTGTAGCCCACCAGGCTCTTCTGTCCATGGGATTTCCCAGCAAGAATACTGGAGCAGGTTGCCATTTCCTGCTCCCTTACTTGGTATATATACTTTTATTATATTCAGAAAAAATAACAAACCTGATAATACAAACAAATGCAAACTAAAAGAACAGATTCTGAGAGCAGAGATTTTGATTCATGGTGTTGCACTGGTGGATTTTACAAACGAAGGCAAGTCCTTTGACCTCCTAAGTTTTCTTTTCTTCGGCCTCAGTGGTAATTATATATTATACGTGCGTTGCAGATTGACTGTAGAATTCAAAAGGAAAAATCTGTGTCGAACTTCTGGGACAGTGCCTGCATCTTGTGGGCAAGATGTCACAGCCCCTGACTGACTTCCCCTCTAGAACATTGCTTCGTGAAAGAGTTGATTCGTGATGAAAGGATCCACGTGGAATTTTGCCCTGAAGTAGTATAAGGGTGTGTCTGCCACCTACCCCATGGGTTCCCTTCCAGCCACAGGGTTACTCAGCTACGTTAGGCGAATTGTATTTGATCTTTTATTTTCTGTGGCCTCTCATGATCTTTCGGGTTTTCTCTAGCCGAGGAAAGTAGATCCAGTGAGCTGAAGTTTGGTTTCTTTTCCTTCTTCTGTGCTCCATATGAGTTCGCCCAGATAGAAGGGTGGACTCCTATGCATTGAAAAACTTCCATGTGACAGATGGATATAATATCTTAAGTTTACTTTTCTAGCGACAACCCAGTTACACTTTCTGAAGATGCACAAATCTCCATCCCACCTTCCAAATGTCCTGTTTTCTCAACTTAAAATCAGGTCTTGAAAAGTGGCAAGTTAGATTGTATTTTTTAACGAGTTTTATTTACTTATTTAATTTTTGGCCACACTCTGCAGCATGTGGGATCCTAGTTCCCTGATTAGGGATCAAACCGGAGCCCCCCATTCCCCCTGCACTAGAACACAAAGTCCCAACCACTAGACCGCCAAGGAATTCTCTAGAGTATAATTGTGTGGGTGTCGGGGTCAAACTTTTTTTCAGACGGACTGTTCCAGGAATTGTGAGATGTTTGGTCGTCATAAACACATCTTCTCTCACCTCACCCCGAGATTAAGTACTGTTTCCCACCTTCCGATTGGAGAAATGGTTTGGTGAGGTTTGGTCAGCCAGATTGTTCTGTTCGTACAAGTTGAGACTGAACCTGATCCGATTCTCTTATGGGAAAGAGATCACAAAAGAGCCTGGCGGTGGAACATGGTTAATACGACTTATTGAATCAAGTGAACTTAATTGCTAAAATGTACTCTGTTGATAAGGGCTTTCCTGGTGGCTTAGTGGTAAAGAATCTGCCTGCCAATGCAAGAGACATGGGTTCGATCTCTGGTCCAGAAAGATTCCCAGGAATTGGAAATGACAACCCACTCCAGTATTCTTGCTTAGGAAATCCCATGAACAGAGGAGCCTAGCAGGCTACAGTCCATGGGGCCACAAAGAGTTGGACACAACTTAGCAACTAAACATCAGCTTCATTGATGAGACTTCTCTGGTCTAGTGGTTAAGACTCTGAATTCACTTCTGGGAACAGGGGTTCATCCCTGGTCAGGGAATTAAGATCCTGCATGTTGCATGGTACAGCCAATAAATATATTAAAATAAAAATTTAATGTTCTTTGTTAAAAGTATTGGTCTCGTCTCATTGAAAATTTGCCAGCCAAATAGAACCTAGGGCCAGCATCTGCTGGATCACTGAAAAAGCAAAAGAGTTCCAGAAGAACATCTACTTTTGCTTTATTGACTACACCAAAGCCTTTGACTGTGTGGATCACAACAAACTATGGAAAATTCTAAAAAAGATGGGAATCCCAGACCACCTTACCTGCCTCTTGAGAAATCTATATGCAGATCAAGAAGCAAGAGTTAGAACTGGACATGGAACAACAGACTGGTTCCAAATTGGGAAAGGAGTATGTCAAGGCTGTTTATTGTCACCCTGCTTATTTAACATATGCAGAGTGCAAAATGAGAAATGCTGGACTGGGTGAAGCACAAGCTGGAATCAAGATTGCTGGGGGAAATATCAATAACCTCAGATATGCAGATGACACCACCCTTATGGCAGAAAGCGAAGAAGAACTAGAGGGTTTCTTGATGAAAGTGAAAGAGCAGAGTGAAAAAGTTAGCTTAAAACTTAAAACATTTAGAAAACTAAGATCGTAGCATCTGGTTCCATTACTTCATGACCAATAGATGGGGAAACAGTGACAGACTATTTTTTTGGGCTCCAAAATCACTGTAGATGGTGATTGCAGCCATGAAATTAAGAGAGGCTTGCTCCTTGGAAAAAGAGTTGTCACCAACCTAGACAGTATATTAAAAAGCAGAGATATTACTTTGCCAACAAAGGTCCGTCTAGTCAAAGCTATGGTTTTTCCAGTAGTCATGTATGGATGTGAAACTTGGACTATAAAGAAAGCTAAGCACCAAAGAATTGATGCTTTTGAACTGTAGTGTTGGAGAAGACTCTTGTCAGTCCCTTGGACTGCAAGGAGATCCAACCGGTCCGTCTAAAGGAAATCAGTGCAGAATATTCATCGGAAGGACTGATGCTGAAGCTGAAACTCCAATACTTTGGCCACCTGATGTGAAGAACTGACTCCTTGGAAAAGACCCTGATTCTGGGAAAGATTGAAGGCGAGAGAAGAAGGGGACGACAGGGGATGAGATCATCGGATGGCATTACTGACTTGATGGGCGTGAGTTTGAGCAAGTTCCGGGAGTTGGTGATGGACACGGAAGCCTGGCGTTTTGCAGCACATGGTGTCACAAACAGTCGGACATGACTAAATGACCGAATGGAACCAGACCCACTCCCATAATATACATTTGAAGATATCAGGATTAGTCAGAAGGTTTTCAGGAAGGAGGAACTGTTCTCAAGCAGGATACGTTGTTGTTATATAGTCCCTATTACAGAGTTTAAACTGATTTGTTTTCTAATCATCAGTTCTGGGTTTATAGAAAAGAATATAGAGGGGGAAAAAAAAAAGTTTGTCCTTTCTTCCTCCTTGAGAACCCCAGTCCCCTTTCTCCTCCTCGGAGATCCTGGGCTTCTTATCAGTCTGCCTAGGAATTGACTCTGTCTCTCCCCACTTTTCTTTTAGTAGAATTACGGTGCCAAGGGAAACGAGCATCGTTTTCATTCCATAACTGCTTCTTGGTTCCCAAATTGTTGAGGCAGCATATTCTCCTAACCCTCATATTGATGGCCTCTGATCCAGTGGCAAGTAATAGTTGGAGGAGGTTGTGGCACTTGTAGGAGCCTGGACAACCATTTGTAACTTAAAAGCTTTCAAACGGTTAGAAACAAATCCAGTTACACAGTTAGAGATACAGGGAGCAAACAGTAGAAAGAGAACAATTATAATTATTACAATTAAGATAGTTTTCCACTGTTTAGGTGAGGTGAAGTCGCTCAGTCGTGTCCGACTCTTTGCGACCCCGTGGACTGTAACCTACTAGGCTTCTCTGTCCATGGGATTCTCCAGGCAAGAATACTGGAGTGGATTGCCATTTCCTTCTCCAGGGGATCTTCCCGACCCAGGGATTGAACCCGAGTCTCCCGCATCAGAGGCAGACGCTTTAACCTCTGAGCCACCAGGGAAACTAGCTCCACTGTTGGGAGCTAGTTAATGTTTTACAAAGTGAGGTGACTGAGGCTTTGGGAGAATCCATAAACCTGAATCATCTATTCATGTGTTTAGTAAAGTGAGTAACATTAGTACTCATATCTGTTATATATGTACAGCATTGGGTGTGAATAATGGCACAAGTTCCTCCTTGTGCAGCGTTAGAATATCTAAGGCCAATCTGTTTTGTAAAACCATCTTTTAAATTTGTATTTGTTCAGCATTAAGGGCTGAAAGTTAGTCAGAGCATCACCTTTTAGTATCTGATCTGTAGTTCCCAGAGAGGGAACGAATATTGTAGCCAGATGATCATACCAGTGAAATACAGATCTTGCCCAAGGAGTATTAAGGTGTGGCAGATTAATAGGTTTCTCTGGAAGCTCTGAAAATAAGAAGCTATGAATAAAATTTAGACCTGAGGTGCATTTTCCTATCCAGCCAGGGGGAAGCCACACCCATAGGTAAGAGCCACATATCCAGTAGGTCCCCTTTGGAGCAAACCAGCGTGACTGAGGGATTCAGTCCCAATCAGTTCCTGGCCAGGTTAGAGGAGGACCTAAACTGGGTTTGGAAAACACAGGAATGATTGCATTGTATATTTCTTGAGGGAAATATCCCAGTTGTTTCCAATCATTATAATTAAATTGGCTAACTTCTGGGGATGGCTCTATTTGTTCCCAGCATATAGGAGCATTAGATAGTATCTGTCCCTTTTTAGGAGTTAGCCATGTGACCTCATCCCATATTTGATTAACATCAGGTAGAAAACCACCATATCTAGACCCATTTACTTACTTATGTGCAGCAAAATAGTCATTAAACCAAGTTAAAACATAATCAAAATAAAAGTTACATTATGTCCATAGTTGCATCAGTCTGTCTTAGGATTGCTAGATGTCATCAGATCAAGAAGAGGAGTCACATATGATTGTTGTTGGTGAAGGTATTCTCAGAGTTGAAGAAAGTCCTTTTCTTGAAGTGGAGAAACTCACCTTGGGAAGTCTTCAGTTGATGAGGAGGGGAGTGCTCCGCAGACACAGCAATTAGACTGATTGTGGAATGCAGCATAGGAATGAGTCCAGGACAGGAAGGCATTGTCTTGAGGGTCAAATGGCAGACGTCAGGACTTTAGGAGTCAGCAGAAGCAAGCCCACCTACGTTCTCAGGCCCATCTCGGTTCCTGGCTCAATAGCGGCTTGTTTGATAAAAATGCTGGGTCAGGTGTTAACCTCCTGGTAGTGTCTTTTGAAAAGCTGAAAGCTGAGTCACATAGTTAATTTTAAGGCTTCAGGATCTATGACAATATCTGTGCAGGGAAACAGTCTGTCATAGAGACAGTCCGTCCTTCTTAGGAGCAGTTTGAGCACTCATTAAAGCTACAGGTAAAACTTTAAACCAACTGTCTTATGTTTCCTGAGTTAACTTATGCAGATGTCTCTTAATAATGTCATTAGCTTTTTTCTGCCTTTCCTGATGATTGGGGTCTCCAGTAACAGTGTAAGTTATATTCTATACCTAGAGCTTTGAACGCCCCTTGAGTTACAGCAGCTTTAAAACTGGAGCATTGTTGCTCTGAACTTTAGAGTTTAAGATCCCACTTACATCATGAGAAGTCAGTACAGTAAAATTTTGTCCATTAATAAACTTATGAGCTTTAGGTATTAGCAAAACAATGGTAACAGTTACCCTTAAGCAATGTGGCCATAGCCTTTATTTTCAGTAACAAACTTAACTATGAGCCTGTGAAGTGAAGTCACTCAGTCGTGTCCGACTCTTTGCGACCCCGTGGACTGTAGCCCACCAGGCTCCTCTGTCCATGGGATTCTCCAGGCAAGAATACTGGAGTGGGTTGCCATTTCCTTCTCCAGGGGATCTTCCCAACCCAGGGATCGAACCCGGGTCTCCTGTATTGCAGGCAGACGCTTTATCCTCTGAGCCAGGTGTGGGCAAGCTCAAAGTTGGAGCCTACAAGAGAGCAATTTGAAGAGCCTTAAAGCCTTTTGAGTAACTAGAGACCAAACCAGTTTGTTGGTTTGGGCCTGCTGAGTCTCAGTTATAAGTTTATATAAAGGCCAGGCAATTCCCCATAACATGGAATCCAAATGTGACAGTAGTCTGTAATGCCCAAGAATCGTTCCAATTGTCTTGAAGTCATAGGTAGAGGATTATCTAATATAGGTTTAACTCTAGAAAGCATCCTTCAAATCAGTGATTGCTAAATATTTGGCTTTTTCAGACAGCCAGCCCCGTTACTGTAGTGGATCAGGAGGAAAGCAGACCAGGGGCTTTAGTGAGCAGAAAGTTGCCCCAGTGTCCAAAAGAAAATCGACTTGTTGCAGGAAGAGGGACCCCTTCCAGGGCTCGAAACTGGGCTCTTGTCTAACTCTTGGAAATGAATTGTCTGAGGAGACACATGTGCTGACAAAGCAAGAGATTTTATTGGGAAAGGGCACCCGGGTGGAGAGCAGTAGGGTAAGGGAACCCAGAACTGCTCTGCCACGTGGCTCGCAATTTCGGGTTTTATGGTGATGGGATTAGTTTCCGGCTGATCTTTGACCAATCATTCTAATTCAGAGTCTTTCCTGGTGGCGCACGCATCAGCTCAGCCAAGATGGATGCTAGCGAGAGGGATTCTGGGAAGTGGATGGACATGCGGTGTCTCCTTTGGACCTTTCCAGAACTCTTCCGGTTGGTGGTGGCTTTGGTGGTGTCTTATTAGTTCCGTATTCCTTATCAGGATCTCCTGTCATAAAACAACGCATGCAAATGGTTACTATGGTACCTGGCCAGGGTGGGCGGTTTCAATCAGTGTGCTTCCCCTAACATGGACGGAGGAGCCTGGTGGGCTACAGTCCACGGGGTCGCAAAGAGTTGGACACTACTGAGTGACTTCACTTTCACTTTCTTTTCCCCTAACAGACTGATTGGCCCTTCACAGTTATGATACCTGGGGTACCTCAAGTGTTACTAGGATGGGAGCTTGTGTGGGGACTCCTGGACACCTTCAGTCCCGATTGTCTTGAGAGTCTGACCCCTGGGGCCTACACCTAGGAGGGCAGTCTCTTCTCCAGGATGGTCCTTTGCAGACAGGACATGGAGCCAGGGGTGGCTTAGATGCCTGAGGGCAATCTCCGTTTCCACAGTAATAACAAGTCCGTCCCTTTTCACCTGGGTCCCTCTGGGCATTTTTCTCTGGCTGTTTCAGAGCAAGTCTAACAGCCTTTGTTGGGGCTTCAGTCTTTTGCCTGGTTCTTTTTTTGCCTCTTATTTTCCTCCTTATATTCTCTACCATAATATACCATCTGAGCTAGCTGTAACAGTTTTCCTAAAGACTGATTTGGTCCAACGCCTGTTTTTGTAACTTACAGCAGATATCTGGAGCTGACTGAGGGAGAAATCTGTCTTTTAAGATCGTTTCTCCTCTGCACTTTCAAAATTGACATCAGTAAACTTGTGGAGAGCCTCCTGTAGTCTATACTAGGAGTTTATCAGGAATTTCCTTTTCTCCCTGTTTTATGTCAGCCAACTGAGCCTAGTTTAAAGTCTTAGCGTGTGCTTACCTAAGTCCTACAAGAATACATCTGGCAAAGTGGCTCTGTTATGGGAACTGTTTGGCTCCCGGTAGGAAGGAGGGCTATTTCATGTTCTTTCTTTCTCCTTGTCTCATGTTCAAGCCATTCATCTCCAAAAGTAGTAGCTTCCCCCAAAACTCGAGCTCTCAAGTCATGAGTCAGCATCTGTCCCAAGACATGCATTACATCTCTCCAAGTAATGTCATAAAGTTAGTCCCGTAAAGGCTTCTATATACTTTTCAATTCCGTTCAGTTGCTCAGCTGTGTCTGACTCTTTGCAACACCATGGATTGCAGCGTGCCAGGCCTCACTGTCCATCACCAACTCCTGGAGTTTACTCAAACTCATGTCCATTGAGTCATTGATGCCATCCAACCATCTCATCCTCTCTTGTCCCCTTCTCCTCTGACCTTCAATCTTTCCCAGCATCAGAGTCTTTTCAAATGAGTCAGTTCGCATCAGGTGGCCAAAGTATTGGAGTCTCAGCTTCAACATCAGTCCTTCCAATGAATATTCAGGACTGATCTCCTTTAGGATGAACTGGTTGGATCTCCTTGCAATCCAAGGGACTCTCAAGAGTCTTTTCCAACACCACAGTTCAAAAGCATCAATTCTTTGGTGCTCACCTTTCTTTATAGTCCAACTCTCACATCCATACATGACTACTGGAAAAACCATAGCCTTGACTAGATGGACCTTTGTTGGCAAAGTAATGTCTCTGCTTTTTAATATGCTGCCTAGGTTGGTTATAACTTTTCTCCCAAGGAGTAAGCATCTTTTAATTTCATGGCTGCAATCACCATCTACAGTGATTTTGGAGCCCCCCCAAAATAAAGCCTGCCACTGTTTCCACTGTTTCTCCATCTATTTGCCATGAAGTGATGGGACCAGAGGCCATGATCTTCGTTTTCTGAATGTTGAGCTTTAAGCCAACTTTTTCACTCTCCTCTTTCGCTTTCATCAAGAGGCTCTTTAGTTATATACTTTTCTGAATCTTCTAAATAGTCTCGACCACAATTGGTACTGTTTGAATTTCTACTGAGACTGAGGCAACCCCTGCTGGAAGGGTGCCCTGATTGTCAGCCTATTCAGTTGGAAGCCCCAGATACAGGGGCAAAGTAAGAGAACAGGAGACAGCTGAAGGTTTCACACCCAAATCTGCACCCTATGACAAAGGTCTGGCATGTCTCTCAGAGAGATAAAGAGCGACATGTCACTTCTACTCATTTCTTTTCTATGGAACTGGTCTAGTTGTAAAATGGTATCATAATTGAGAGACCCTTTAACAGGCCGGTGCTCCCCATCTTCCAAAGGATACCATGGCCATTCAGTATCAAAGAAGATCAGGCATGTCATTTTAAATTCTGGGGATCCAATTTGTCCCAGCTTTTTTTTTTTTTTTCTCTTTTAATACATTTTAAAGGAGTGGTTTTGGAACTGTTAGCTCCCATCTATAAGAGAGAAAAAAGCAACATCCACAGCTGTGGCTTCTTCCCAACAGAAGCGTCCTTCCCTGCTCTAGATGGGGGTGTAGACGGACTCTCCACCGAAGCTTTCCATCCCTGGTTGGACTTGGTCTGTCCCTTACCAACACAGGCATCTTACTCGTCCCTCCCTGTTCTACCACCAAGGCGGGATGGGGACGCACCAGGGGTAGACCTGATAGCATCCCAGACTGACTTAGTTTCCTACCACCAAAACCTTTGGTTTGCCCTTTTCTCTGATGCCTCCTGGGGTGGAGCTGAGTAGCTTTCCCAGAATGTTTCCCAAGCTATGCCTACTAGGGGAGGGATCCATCTTATGTCTGCCTGTGCCCATTGTTGAGTACAGTCCTGACCTCAGTAGAAGTGGTGAGTCACTGCCACATCAGTATAGCAAAAGAGGTGGTGGAGGGTTGGCTAGTGAGGAAAAAGTGATTTTTGTCCTCGAGCTACTAGGACCAATCCTTCCAGTTCATTTCCATAATTTTCACAAAAGAATATCTAAGGAGTTGGGACAAAAGCCACCAGAGAGCCTCCTCTGGTCCACTGAGAGCTAGCACTACCAAAGGAAGAAGCCCACTGTATTTCCAATCTGAACAGATCCTGCAATTCCCAATCTGTGTCCTCAAAAACCTCACGGTCACCAGCAGTGCTTCTGTCCATATAGATAGGCACAACCGTGACAAAGACTCACTTTCAGGTCGCTGGCCCCTGAGGCAGGCGGCCAAGCTAGTAACCTCTAGCCTGAGAGCCATTCCTGGAGCTAGAGTTCCACCTCTCCGTACGGGCTCCTAGGAACTTTCTAGCAGGCTTGCCTAGTCTACCAAGGCTTGCCTAGTCTAACAAGGCTGAGTGCTTCATGATGTCAGATTTGTAATACATGGGGTTTCTAAGTAAAAGTACACAATAACAGCATGGGTCACAAGTCCCTTGAAAGTCTATGATCCAACAGATTAAGTTAGTAGTTCTAATTCCCCATGCGATTATGGGGGGTCAAAGAGACCAGGAAAAGCTGACCGAGAAAGGAAAGTTCAGTCCACATGCTTTGCCCATTTCTGACTGCTCCCCTCGAAGGGATGTTGGGTGTCTCTTGGCATTGGCAGGTCGGTTAAAACCCCAGTAAGGCTCCGCCTTTTGGCGCTGCCTTCTGTCATTAGGAGGCACTGGGAAACCGAAGAGCAGGGCTCAATGCTCCCTTCACGCAGGGCGTGTCATTCATTCACACAAGCACACAGTAGAGTTAGTAAAGCAAAGCAGAAAACATGGGTACTGAGAAAGCAGAGAGGCTAGAGCTCTGAGTGTTCTTCCTTTGTCCTGAAGATCCCAGACAAGCCCCCAAGATGATAGCTTACTATGAATGATGTCAGATTTGTGATCTCCAAAGAAAAAGATCTAGCTTCAGAACCAGGGACCAGGCTTGATCACTTAAGAGCTTTTGTGTAGCAGAGTTTTATTAAAGTAGGAAAAGGGACAGAGAAAGCATGTGACATATACATCAGAAGAGGGACGGAGAGTGCCCCCCCTCACTGGTATTAGCAAGCGAGTTATATACTTTTTAATTAATTATTATAATAAATCAAAAGAATGTCTCAAGTTTGTGAAAATTTTACCAGACCCACTCCCACAATTTACATTTTGAGATAACAGGATTAAAACTTAATACTCTGCCAGGGTCCAGCCCTGGTGGATCCAGGGTGATTCGAAGGGGAGACGGATAGGCGAGGAAAAACTTATTTATTTAGAGATATAAGATTACTGGAAAAGGTCAGTTTTCATTCCAGTTCCAAAGAAAGGCAATGCAAAAGAATGCTCCAATTACCGCACAATTGCACTCATCTCACATGCTAGTAAAGTAATGCTCAAAATCCTCCAAGCCAGGCTTCAGCAATACGTGAACCGTGAACTCCCTGATGTTCAAGCTGGCTTTAGAAAAGGCAGAGGAACCAGAGATCAAATTGCCAACATCCGCTGGATCATGGAAAAAGCAAGAGAGTTCCAGAAAAACATCTACTTCTGCTTTATCGACTATGCCAAAGCCTTTGACTGTGTGGATCACAATAAACTGTGGAAAATTCTGAAAGAGATGGGAATACCAGACCACCTAACCTGCCTCTTGAGAAATCTGTATGCAGGTCAGGAAGCAACAGTTAGGACTGGACATGGAACAACAGACTGGTTCCAAATAGGAAAAGGAGTGCGTCAAGGCTGTATATTGTCACCCTGCTTATTTAACTTATATGCAGAGTACATCATGAGAAACGCTGGACTGGAAGAAACACAAGCTGGAATCAAGATTGC
>SJYT01076197.1:0-59133 GCA_006410635.1 Cephalophus harveyi
TTTATAAGTCAAGATTTAATATAATATTATTTTAGGAAAAGTGAAAATAAAATATCTAGCTGAAAACTATGAGTGCTTTTATTTTCAGGAGAAAAAATAAACTCTACCCAAACATAATACTTCTAACTCAAATATCAAATAATGGGAATATTAGATATTTTAAGCCAATGCTTATAAGCAGAGGTATTTTATTATTGTATTTCTTATGAATAAAATGACAGGAATGAAGTTTCTTTACTACCAAAAGTCATGATGGTAATAGAGAGAAATAACATCATCCTTAGTAATCAGTGAGCTAAATTTTCTTAAACACCGTTAAATATAGACTGAGGAACTTTGAAAGGTCTGGTGCATCAGATATTAAGTGACCTGCAAAGTATAACCTCTTTCTAAAAGAAAATCTATAGAAATGGAAAGAATCAGCATCAGTATTCTTAGTGAATCACTATGTTCCTGAATTTTTTCAGGTATGCAGAATAGAAAGGAAAAATTATTCTTGATGTCATATGAAATGGGTTCTTCCAAAATAATTAAATATTTACTAGTTAGTTTCTCCTATTAATACATCTATGAACTTACTGTGGGAAAAATAGACACTTCCCAGGGATAAATTCGTGTTTAACAGAAGCAGTAGATAGTCATACTGAACAACAGAGTTGATCATTGGAAAGCTATACTTTGGGTCTACATGGGAAGAAGAGTTTTTTTTTTAAGGCAAGTTGGAGTCATGGCAATTGGTTTTCTATTTAGCATCTTTTCTGTCATTTCTTCTTCCCAAAGAACTCTAGTTTTGCTGAGGTTCCTTCTCATTTCCCACTCAGCTCAGGTGCCTCCAGTGACTTTGAACACACCCAACAGTTCCAAGTGTTAGTGGCTCAGTCATGTCCAACTCTTCATGACCCCATGGACTGTAGTCCACACCAGGCTCCTCTATCCATGAACTTTTCCAGGAAAGAATACTGGAGTGGGTAGCCATTCCCTTCTCCAGGGGATCTTCTCAGCCCAGGGGTTGAACCTGGGTCTCCTGCATTGCAGACAGATTCTTTACAATCTGAGCCACCAGCTCCAAGGGGTTTCCCATGTGGCTCAGTGGTAAAGGAAATGCCTGCCAAAGCAGCAGATGTTGGAGACGTGGGTTTGATGCCTGGGTCAGGAAGATCCCTTGGAGGAGGAAATGGCAACTCACTCCAGTATTCTTGCCTGGAAAATTTCAAGGACAGAGGAGCTTGGTGGGCTACAGTCCATGGCGTTGTGAAGAGTTGGAGGTGACTGAGCATGCACACAGGTACAGCTCCAACAGTGAATGGTCCAGTTGTGTTTGCAGGAAGGGTCACTTGACATAACTTGGCAAAATGGCACATGGACTTCACTGTAGAATTATCTTAGGAGAGGTCTTTGCTGCTGTTTTGGAAAAGGTTATGAAAATGCTCCTTTCTCTTTTGCCTTTGGACAGTTTGTCCTGTGCAAACATTGGATGCGAAGCTATTGCTGGTCTATCAAGACCAACCCAAGGAGGAAGCCAACAGACATGGGAGGGCAGAACCAAATGAATTGCAGGCAAGGAGAAGAGCCAGATTAAGAGAAATATAATGCCTGTCCAGCATCTGGATTTCCAGTGTAAGCCAATAAGTGTCCTTACTGTTGATGTCAATTTCAGCTGGGTTTTCTGTTACTTGCAGCTATAGTCATCCTAAACAATACCTAAATAATTGGAATATCAGTATACTATGAACAAGAGGCAATAGAAGATAAATATGAGAATGGAAAAAAGTGCATGTTCTGACTCCAAATATCTGGTGTAAAATGATAAAAGGTTTTATTAATTATATTAATCATTCATATACCTTAATATGAGGACTTTTATGATATTTTGAGATTATAAGCCTATAGTTAATTATGCCTTATTTTTCCCTTGTTTCTCTTTAAGTTTTCATCTCATTATTGTTTTTTGTAGACATGACCTTGGAATTTATTTAAAGTTTCTGATTAGTATCATCTTTGAACCCAGTGACGACGGTCTCTACTCACAGGAAGCAAATAATCTATTTTCTAAAGCCTCCAAATTTTAAATAGTTATAACAACTAAGAGAATACACAAAGTATATTCTTATTGTCAGTTGATTGAAGCAGATAGCTTGTGGCTTAGTAATTCAAGAGGGTGTTATTTTAGGCATTGGTAGCCAGGAGAGGCTTTGGAGTCACAGAGACTAGTTTGGGACATCAGAGAACCAGTAGAACTCAGATCTGTAAAGAGAGCTGGGCTTCAAAGCAGTAGGAGACTGAGTTTGGCAAAAATGATCGATACCCAAGGAAACATATCTGAAGAACCTGGATGTAGGGACTCCCCTGGTGGTCCAGTGGGTAAGAATCCACCTTGCAATAGAGAGGATGCAGGTCCTTGGTCAGGGAACTAAGATCTCAGTGCCACGGAGCAACTAAGCCTGCGTACCACAACTATTGTGCCCACGCACCACAACTAGAGAGTCCATGTGCCACAATAAAAAGATCCCACACGATGCACCAAAGATGCTGCATGCCGCAACTAAAACCCGACGCAGCCAAACAAATAAATAGTGAAAGTGAAAATGTTAGTCACTCAGCCGCGTCCAACTCCTTATAACCCCATGGACTGCAGCCCACCAGTCTCCTCTGTCCATGGAATTTTCCCAGGCAAGAATATTAGAGTGGGTAGCCATTCCCTTCTTCAGGGGATCTTCCCGACCCAGGGATCAAGCCTGAGTCTCCTGAGTTGGCAGGTGGGTTCTTTACCCAGGAAGCCCAAATAAATAAATAACTTTCTGAAAAAGGATCTGGACATAAACACCCATTAGTCATTAAATTCTAAGATAGTAGAGGCTGTTGTGAAGCCATTTTTTAAAATTACCATGCTTATTTGTATGTATCACCCTCTAGTATCTCAAAGAACAATGAAAGAGTGCTTCTGCTTCATCATTGAAATGGTTAACTTCCTATGCTTCTCTAGTTAAAAAGGCATAAATCTCCAAACAACCTATATTTATATTTACTTTTAATAAGAGCTGCAAGTCTCAACAAGCAGAAATTTAATTACATCCATGCATTTGATCTGATGAACATCCTGTCCACAATAAAGCTTTACCTATAAACACACACTGAAGATACAAACTCAGCATCCATGTAAAGCCATGTGGCCTGTTTTCTAGATGTCATAAATTTTGCTCTGGATTTATCTGTATAGCCTCAGGAAGGGCCTATCTTCTTTGTGTAAACTTTAGCTTTAATTTGGAAAGTCAGAAACCTGGGACTGTATACCTTAGGAAGGGATAACACAAGAAATGTTATGGTTTCAAAAGTCAGCTGTTCACCCTAGTTTTCCCAAAAGACTTGGGGATTTCTTTATATAAGAAACAGAAACACTATTCTGGTTTTGCCACCCAGGAGTAAAAGCTGTGATTACTCAATAACATGGTCTTTTATTTCCCAATCCTTGACAGTATTTCGTTTTTGGGAGTATGTTTATTTTTCATAAGATATTGTGCATTAACGAATTTCCATAATGTTACAGGTGAGCAAGAGAAGAGAATGTTCTACTTTTTCTAAGCAGATAAGATTGGAAATAGCTGTGGGGACTATTGGAACTCTGCAGTAAAATATTAATTCTTTTAGGGATTTCCTTGGTGGGCCTGTGGTTAAAAATCCATGTTTCCACTACAAGGAACATGGGTTCCATCCTTTGGTTGGGGAACTACCCCGCATGCCACATGGTGTGGCCAAAAAAATAGATGTTCAAAAATTAATTTTTAAGTCAGTTACTGTTTCTGTTGTAGAATCACACACAAGCACACATACAAACAAGTGTGTAAGTAAAAGCCCCCACACACTCTTGTTTTGCATATTTATATGCATGCACACACACAGAGCTTTGAAAATTAGAATTCATTTTAGAGAAGAATTTTCAAAAAACATGACCCTTTATTATCAAAAGGACATAAACTTCCTATGACATTGGCATTAAATTTTACTTCATATTGTAACATAATCTACAACTCACCAAATACACACAAACTGAAACAAACATTTCACTAAGCCATATTTGCCTCTTAATGTAAGACAGGCTCAGAGAAGTTTTATTCTATAGTATCAGGTTGCGCCAGTGATAAAGATCTGGCCTGCCAATGCAGGAGACACAAGCGATGCATGTTCGATCCCTGGGTCGGGAGGATCCCTGGAGTAGGATCACATTTTCCAGGCAAGAATATTGGAGTGGTTTGCTACTCCAATATTCTTGCCTGGAGAATTCCAAGGACAGAAGAGCCTAGTAGGCTACAGTCTATGGGGTCACAAAGAATGGGACACAACTGAGCATGCACATACACATCTTTCAGTTAAAAATGAAAGAGAAAGTTGCAACCCACAGCATTAATTTCACAACTCACTAATGGGACACATCAGTTGAAAAACACTGTCTTTTAGTACTTCAGATACTATTCATAGACAACTCCAATACATGGGCTTCCCAGGTGGCTCAGCGGGTAAAGAAATCTTCCTGCAATGCAGGAGATGCAGGAGATATGGGTTTAATCCTTGGATCAGAAAGATCCCCTGGATAGGGCATGGCAACCTATGCCTGGAGAATCCCATGGACAGAGGAACCTGGCAGGCTATGGTCCGTAAGGTAGCAAAGAGACAGACATGACTGAAGTGACTGAGCACACACACATGTATAATATATGTAGACATACTTACATATGTAAATTTGCACCTATTTGCTTTTTACTATGTGAACTAGGATGCTCTTGAACCAGGGATTGCCAATAGAATAATCCTGAAACTTACTAATTCATTTTAAATGTCTATAGTGGAAATATTTTTATTATCAGCTCTTTTGACTGGGTAAGTTCACTAAATGATCTGGAGCTCTTTCAGATCTTCAGAAATACCTTGAAACATAAAGAAACATCAAAGCAGTTCATTTCTTCCATGTCATATTTATAGATCAACTTTATGTAACAGCTTCTGTTATCACATGCTCTTAGTTGGATCTTTGAGCACGAGGAGGATTCCACAATGTGATGGTTGGTAGCAAAGGTTGATAGTGACAGAAAACATCCTGGGAGTATCCCTGGGCTGAATTATAAACCAGATTCTCTTCCAGGAGGAGCACAAGTCAATGGGAACCAGGATTTGAATCTGGCACATGCTCTGTTGCTGAATGGAGAAGGAAATGGCAACCCACTCCAGTATTCTTGCCTGGAGAATCCCATAGACAGAGGAGCCTGGTGGGCTGCTATTTATGGGGTTGTACAGAGTCAGACATGACTGAAGTGACTTAGCAGCAGTACAGCTATTGCTGTAAATGCTGAAAAGCAACACATCTCTTCATCTGCTTGAATGTTTTCAGTTACAACATCAGCTGCTGCTGCTGCTAAGTCGCTTCAGTCATGTCTGACTCTGTGTGACCCGATGGATGGCACCCCACCAGGCTCCGCCGTCCCTGGGATTCTCCAGGCAAGAACACTGGAGTGGGTTGCCATTCCCTTCTCCAATGCATGAAAGTGAAAAGTGAAAGTGAAGTCACTCAGTCGTTTCCAACTCTTAGCGACCCCATGGTCTGCAGCCTACCAGGTTCCTCTGACCACGGGATTGTCCAGGCAAGAGTACTGGAGTGGGGTGCCATTGCCTTCTCTATACAACATCAGAGGGTGAGGTAAAAGCTCATCTTTGTCAATTCAATGACATAGACATCTTTTTTTTCAGAAATAATATTGGTCTAGCTCATTTGGGGAGGTATACCTTTTAAACTTTAGTCAAAGAAGATGAGGTCAGGAGAGCTGGGCAACAAAAGAATATATTGGCACCAAAAACCACACGTAAATATTTAATTTCTCACCCAATTTTTCAAAACTTCCCACTTGCAAATTGAAACTATGATGTATTTCACAAACACATCTAAACTCATTTAAAAAATAAAAAGTTAAACTTATTTATCCAGAACCAGAACAAGATTTGTGCTGATCTATCTCCATTTCCACCTTACTACTCTGTGAGCACAGGGATCAGACTCAGTCGTGTCCAATTCTTCTGTCACCCCAAAGACTCTAGCCCGCCAGGCTCCTCTATCATGGGGTTTTCCAGGCAAGATTACTGGAATGGGTTGCTATTTCCTCCTCCAGGGGATCTTCCTGACCCAGGGATCAAATCAACAATTAATAAAGTTTGGTAGTCACAAAATTTACAGCCCTAAAAGGAAAGTCATTTGACAGATCACTATCGAAACTGAATGCTTCATCAGCATGAAGAGCTATTTAAAGGGAATATAGCAGAAAAAGGCAAAAGGCGCCGTCAATATGGAGTTACAAAGTGACTGTCACAAATAATGGCTCTTCTTTGGTGTCTAGTTTGCCCCTACTCCCCCCAAGGAGTTGTATTATAATTCTGTTCCTCTCAGATGCAGACTAGATTCTATCTCATGGATTTATATCGGAATTGGAATTATGTTCTTTTACTCTAGAACGTTCACTCCTTCACCACTGGACTGGAGTCAGCTGACCTAGTTTTAAAGCAAACATCCTCCTACAACACAGTGGACAGTCTCTCCATCTGGGGCGATTGCTTGTAAGGCAGTGAGACTTATTTTTAAGTAAAAGGACATCACGGGAGGGGGGGGCGTGGACTACCAGAAAATGTGATTTATCAGTGTAGCTTCCCAACCAAGATTGCAGAAAGATTTGTCACAAACTGAACTCTCCAATGCTTCTCCAAGAAGGAGAGATATGGTTAGTGCAATGAGATTTTAAGCTTAGTGAATTCTATAAAGAGCACAAAGAACATTCAGGGATTTCTAGATAGCTCTGAAATATCTTTCAAATCCTGAAACAATTATTTTGAGAAGTGATGTTTGTTACAAGACATTTGTGGGTCTTTCTGTCTGCTTTAACACAGGGATTTGGGTTGTACAGATGTTGGCGTTTAGGTTGGAATAAGAATGGAATGGATTTAGTGACTCTAGGGACCTCACTCTCTGCACCCATGGCAACTGCAGCAGTGCAGTCTCACCACTTCAGCGTCAAGGACGCCTTGCCAGCTGGGCTTTAATTAATGATAAATCAACAGACAGGTGACAACCATTATATTCTTCTACCTTATCACTGGGGCTAGAATTAGTGACAAAAGTTTTAATTAAATTTTAACTTTATCTCAATTAACTTTATATGAAAATGGAACACACACACACACTTACATGTGTATGTATGTATTTTTTTGTTTAGTAATTAAATCTTTCTAAATTCTTGTTTTACATCAGAGTATTTAGAGAGAAAGGGATAGTATTTAATCCAAATTAATCCAGCATATGTTTAAGATTCTCCAATTGTCTTTCTTTGAGAATGTGAAATACTTAAAAGAGTGCCTGAAACACAGTTAGTGCACCATAGATATTAATTAACAGTGACAATTTCACACTTTATCTTATTTGTCTCGGCTTATTGAGACTCTCTCTCATATCTCTGGCTTGTTTTCCCCATGAATTCTCTCCATATGATATGCTGGCTATAAATAACAGAATTACTGATCTTTTCAGTGACTCAAGAGGAAGTAACCAGCCTGTTTCCTGTATATTAATATTTATTTCATACATTTTACTTAAGGGTAGGGATCATATATACTTGTTTCTGCTATTTCCCCAAAGTGCCTCCTATCACAGTCCTCTTTCTTTGCAAATAATTGATGGTAGATTAATTATAAGAACATTTGAGAGATGCTTGAAAGCATAGGGAAAACGTGATAACCACTTTAAATCTTACCATCTATTGATAACCATAATTGACATTTTTACTAATGTTCTTTATATTTCTTCAATGCATATATTTCAATTCTTAAAGAAAGCTTATACACCCTACCTGTGTTCCAATAGTCTACTTTTCACTTATACATTTTAAATATTATCTCAAGCCATTAAAAATTTTTCAAAACTATTGTATACAATGGCTGCTTAACACTGCTTTTTAAAAATGTATGCTATTTAATTTTTCCTTCTTTATTAGACATTTAGGTTGTATGAATATTTTGCTATTATAAATAAAGGGTAATATTCTTTGCACATTGATTATTTTTTTTTTTTTAAGTGAACTGATTCCTGTCATTCAGGTGCCATTTAATCTACAAGTTGTAGGATGGATAGTATATAAAGTTTTTTCTTTAGGAGCACTTGGTAACTCTTGGCTTGCCGTTATGTGTCTCAGGACATGGTCTGTTAAGGAAACAGAGAGGGCAACACAACTTCTGTACGGAAGCTCGTGCTTATAGCAGCTCTAAGTTGATTTTATACCTAGCCCAAACTTCCTCTAGATCCAGAATCACTTATCTTCTGTCATAATAGAACAGTGTAAGACACATAGTAGGTATTGAGTGAATTAACTGAATGCTCACGTGTCTACCTGATGTTTCACTTGGTAGTCTACAAGCGTTTCAAACTTAACACGCCCACATGCTGAACTCTTCATAACTTACAAATCGCTCAGAAAACAGATTAAAAAAAATCATCCATCTCTCTCCTCCCCATCACAGCAAACTGGGTCACAATTTATGTGTTTTGTAAAACCAGAAAGCTGGGAATCACTCTTGACACTCTTATTTCCCTCTCTCCATTCAACAAGTCCTGATGCTTCCTTGACAGAACCACTTCCAACCCATCCACTTCCCTTCATTGCTACAGCCATGGTGGGCCCACCCTGAGTGCTTCCTCCTGGTCTTCTCACCTCCACTATTGAGTGTTTCCAGACAGACTCTTTTTATATGATACATTTAAGGATTCTGCTACTTCTTTTTGGGGAAAAAAAAAACACTGTCTTTTGCATTTAGAACTTTTAATAAATAGAAAGTCAGGCTCCATACCTTGGCTTGCAAGACTCTACCCGATTCGTCTCCTGTCACAGGTGCTCTGTAAGCTCTGTGCTAAAGCAATGTCTCCTGTTCTCTGAGAGCCCACTGAGGCTATCCTCTTTTGTTCTGTACCCCTCACCCTCTTCTCTGTTTCCCTTCACAAAGCTGGCTCCGTCTCAGTTTTCAGGTCTAACCATTTGCCATCTCCTACAATACCTTTTTGTCAATGTGCCTCTTTCATTTTCTTCCCTGAACTTACCATACTTTGCAAATACATTTATTAATTGGCTTACTTATTTATTCTTTGTCTCTGTCACTACACTGAAAACTATAAGAAAACAGGGTCCATCCCACTTACTTTACTTAGAGTGCTCTACTCAATGCTCAGCACAGTACATGGCACATAGTGGATCCTTCAGGAATATTTGTTGAAAGAGACAAGGCTTTAGGTTCCATCACCCCAGGGTGGCATAGGGATAACTTAGAATAATCTCCATTTATAGGTGCACAAGCTTACAGGCTCCCAAAGGATGGATCTTTTTCTAGTTGGGCAACATCAGAAACTGTTGCAATTTTTTTTTTTTTTTTTTTAAGTTTCCTGAAAGAATTCAACTTCTGAAAAAATTGTGCTGGATAAATCCAAATAGTTTTTAAGCAAGCCTACTTCGAGGTAGCCAAAGGCTCTAGCGGTGCTAAACTCTGATGCTACCCAACCCAGCTTTTGCTTGGAAATTACCACAACCGTTTACTTCTCTCACACTCTTGTTTCACACATGGTGATGCTTTGTAAGACTGCTAAGAATCATGTATGAGTCAGTGGTGACATGGTAGTCATCTATTTTGGGTCTATCTGAGATATTTAAATTATTATTTGAATAATTTAATAACATAATTATTTTGTTAATTATAATTAAGAATAGCAAATCTAAAGCCAATGCCACCCACATTTTCTATTTTGAGGTCTAAAAGATTTAGTAACAAGTTTTAAAACATCAAGCAACTGTTTCACTGTGATTGTTGGCTTGTGTTCAGTTTTAGGCAGAAAGACACCAGAAGGATAACGAGAATTCCCTCTTTAACAATATGCATCGAAACTTACTTTTTGAGTTTGGCCTTATTCAGAAGTTAAAGTTAAAATGATTCATGCAAACTTCTAAAATTTTTGAAGTAGTACTCTGTATCCAATAGCTAATCAATACCCGATCCAGGTCTCATTTTTGGCTTATTTGACACAGAATCTTTCCAAGAGGCTGCCAGCATTGGTCAAATTCTTATATGCTCCATCCACCAAAATAATGATGACAGCATGCTTTGATAATAAATGCATAATTAATAGTAACCATCTGATTTTTTTAAAGTCTGGGTCAATATTTTCCAGCATTATTATCTATTGTCTAAATTTTCTGCAGATTTGCCTGTTGCTTGCAAAGAACCCCAGCTATTAAGTTTTCCTAATAAAGAATTCTGCTGCAAGACTCAAAAGTACGGCAATGAAAGAAAGCATGAAGGATAAGGCAGCTGACTTGCCTTAGATGGATGGGTAAGATTTAGGTGCGGCAGGATTCATGCCCTGGATGGGCCATCAAATTAAAATGAGAAATGGCATGGGTGGAAGTTAAGCAGTTGGGAGAATTAATAATCAGCCACAAATGCAAAATAAGGACACTATTTTTTAGAGCGCTCATTTCCATCTCTATGTCCTCCAATCCAGACAGGCAGGAGATAATATCAACATGCTGCACAACATTGAAAAATGGTTTACCCTCTGACAGCACAAAATAGATGGGCAGAGCAGGAGATCATCCCTGGTCAAGTCCAGAAGGAATGAGAAATTACCAAGCGTAATGCTACTTACCCAAAGATCCCTATATCAAGGTCAAAGGTAATGAGTACTGATGATCAGCTAGTTCCATGGTCCTTTTAGAGGGATCATCCTCTATCAGACAGAGGCCGGCAGAAAGTAATCCATAAACAGTGAAGCAGAACAAAGATGGGTGGTCTTTGTGGAGATAGATATACCCACTGGAGGGAAATGGAACTGGTTTAAAATTATACTAACTATTGGCAGGCAGACCAGTTAGGAGGAGGTTAAACACAACACACATCTCCAGTCCCCAGGAGGAAGCACGCTGTTTTGCTAGGAAGGATCTGCCAAGTTCTCCACTTCAAAGAGAGCTCCGAAGGGGTGCCGGCGAAAGGAAGAATTTGGATGAACATGTGAAAATGCTTACATGGATCTAGGAGAAAAGATTGAACAAATTCACATAGACTAGAAAATTGCCTTGAGTACTATAAAAAGAAATATGAGTCAAAAAAAAAAGGAAACTAATTTATTAAGAAATCAAGGTGATGAAGGCATAGCTTTGACCGCTAGAGTGTTACTTGGCATTAGTTCCAAACCCCCATTCTGTAAATTTTCTGTGCTTGCTGAGTGATGATGGAAAAAAAAAAAATCACAAGTAGGCCATGCCCATAAAATAGGTCTCTTTGCAAATATCTCTTCAGTTTTTCTCAGAGTTTTCTTTTTTTCCCCCTATAGCTTTGCATGGCATAGTTTTGATGGATTTGACAGCAAGCACATTCTGCCTATCTTTTATGGAAGAAGCTTTTCCCACAGGAATAAACTCATATTCATGTCTCTGAGTTGGCTTTTCTGAGCCTCCCTGCTCTGGTTATCTTCCCGCAAGTCTGACTTTGAGCGGGCTGTTTTGGGAACACCATGTATGAATCCTGTGTAGCAGAAAAGGTTGGTAGAATATGAACAAGATATGTTGCTAATTGGCTTCCAATTTAGTTAGAGAGTTCATTCAGGTAAGAAAAGATCCCTCCTCTTGGTAGAAAGCCTCTCTTTGACTTACAAATCTTGATCCTGTAGCCAGAGCATGAGGGAAAAAAAAAATCAATGGCAGTGTTGGCCAATTAAATGTCAAACTAGAAAGGGTCCAACTCCAAATAGGTACTCAATGAATTACTAAAAAAAATAGTGGAATCATTTTTACTACTAGCATAATGGATATAAATGCATATTTTGAAGTAAAAAAATACATATTTTGAAGTGAAAAAATGCATATTTTGAAGTAAAAATGCAGTGTCTTCTCACTGCATAGGCTTTTGAGAATTGACATGGAACGCAGACATCGTGGTTGGTTGAATGAGGTACATGTGCCTTCTGCAGACGTGGTCCCTGGCTAGAGGTGGCTGCTATAGCATAGGGTCAAAAAAATCACTTGTGCCAACTTTTCCTTAATTGGGAACAAGCAGATATGCTAGGGAATTGCTCTGAAAAGCATTCTTTAAACATTTTGGAAATGCACTAAAATAAATAAGTACTAAATTACATGCACTATTACTGCTAATCTATGACCAAAAGATGTCTCTTCGTTTCTTGCAATTGTGAATAATTACACCTAACATCTCCAGGCCATAAAACTGATATGCATTTGAATGATTTAGGACGCAAAACAGCATTGATCTTTTTTAAATTCAGAGAGAAGAAAAATACATGTTTACAAGAGGGTATGGTTTCTGAAGTTGTTTCCATTATATAGTTGGTGGAGTGATCTGATGACATTTATATTTATTTATTCTCCCTTGAGATTTTAGAGTTTCTTTGAGCAGCATGGGCTCAAATTTTTTTTTGCAACAGATATTTTTAATATAGTCTTATCCAAACTATTTGGAGAAAAGATCCTCTTACAAAGAAATACATTTTAAAATTTGTATTGAAAAAAATTAATGTAAAGAAGGAAAATGAGTTACTAAGAAAAAATTTTTCTCTTAATTCATGTTCTGGAATTGCTAGAGATGACCAAGTTTGCTTAACTGGAATTACTCCACCTGTATCACTATGTTTATGCTTCCAGAAATCTATTTTCTCTCTAATTTCGCATTGAAATATTTGCCTTAAATAATGTCTTTTAAGAGTTTATATGGTCTGGATGGCACCAAATCAAAGGTAATAATCCTTTTGTGTGTGACATTCCAGTCATTTCCATAGCAACCATATGGGGTAAGATGTCACAAAGAGGATTATGACTTCAGGTGAGGAATAAACAATAGGAACGAAATATCCCTAAGACAAAGATGCTGCTTAGGCATTATGTACATGAGTGGGAAACAGACAAAATGGAACAGCAGTGTTTTCCAATCAAAAAAATTCACTACACTTGTAAGTTGCCTGTCAGAAAGTGAAAGTGAAAGTCATTCAGTTGTGTCTGACTCTTTGCGACCACATGGACTATACAGTCCATGGAATTCTCCAGGCCAGAATACTGGAGTGCATAGCATTTCCCTTACTCCAGGGGATCTTACCAATCCAGGGATCGAAACCCAGGTCTCCTGCATTGCAGGTAGACAGAGGAAGTCCTCAAATGTGAGTTTGGGCAGATAGTGTCTTCTCATCAGGGGTGATAATGGCCCAACTCTCTGTTGCCATTTAGATATTAGAGCTATTCTTATGTTATCAAAGGGCAGTCCTTGAGCTGGTTGCATAGAATGAAATACTTTGTGGAAAAACTATATTATGGTGGGTACACGTAACTTGCCATTTTTTGGTTTTCTTCAGAAATGCTCCCATTTCTTCCAGTCCAAAGAAGTTTACATTGCCTCTAAAGATCATCTCTCATTCAATGGAGACTTCTAGCACCCTAAATCACAGGGTATCCTTAGAAACTTTCCAAGTTTGGAGGGAGTTTTTTGGGTAAAGACTATCAACAGTAGTTGGAATCAGAAAAATCTGTGAACTGTGGACATATATTCTACAGTGGAAGGTAAACTTTCTGGGAGGCAAGATCATTTTCTTCACCATTTACCCAGAAATGGTAACAGTCTTGGGCACAAGAAAGTATTTCAGTTGAACATAGCAATGGATACCTTGAGAGCAAAGGTGGAAATGCCTATTATGTAACTTAGAATGTTTCATCCTGAAGTTAAGATTCCAACCACAAGGAATACAAACTTAATTGATCCTTTGCCAGAAGGAGGTGCCATTCTCGGTTGTTGCTAATAGAGATCATGGATCTTGCCTTTATGTACATTTCCAGGGAAGTGTTGATACAAGAGCCTGGCTTCTGTGGAGAAGATTGTCCTGGTCATGGAGAGCTGAAGCTAGGGAGGCAGGTAGAGACCAAGCCATCCTGGAAGTCATCATAAGCACTGGCTTTGCCTCTAGCCATTTCAAGTTAAAGCTTTGCTCTTTCTTCACAGCTAACTTAATGCTACACCTTTCTGTTAACCTGATTTCTTCCCAGGTAATTTCATTCAAATGAAAATGTTCTTGTAAAGAGATGATGGAGAAAGAACTGTGTAACCATACACGCGGATAAACCTTAACTTGATTGAGCTATACATCTAAGAATGAAACCATACAAGCATTGGAAGAAAATATGAGTGAATTCCTCTTAAAATTTGGGTAGGAAAAGGCTTTTTAACTATGTCTTAAAATCCAGAGGTAATGAAAGACTGATAAATTTGATGACATAATTAAAATATTTCACATGGCAAAAATATCTCATAAACAACATCAAAAGACAACTGATAAACTAGGAGATGATATTTCAACATATATCACAGACAAAGGTCGAATATCCTTAATACATAAGGAACCCTTAAAAACCGAGAGACAAAGGATCAAAAGCACAATGGAAATGTGGGGAAAGAGTCAAAGAAAAACTTCATAAAATAAACATATATATATGTTTAGAGTTTAATTCAGTTATTAAATTTGTTATAGGTATGGGTTAGCAATTCTGTAACTGCTTTATGTGTTTATTAGGATTGAATAAGTAAGTACAAGAAATACAGATAACGGGACCAGGTTTTTCGATATTAGAGAAAAATTATAAACAAGGAAGACACAATGAATCTATGGTGGTGAATTGGAATTTATCAATCATCTGTCTATATTATCATCTAGGCAGACAGATGGATGTAGAAATGTTGGTGTTTGTGTTTATGTGTGGGTTTATGCACATACATATATTTCCTAGGTCACTCTGGCTAGAGGCCCTAGAAGCAATGGTTTTCCAGTATTGATAGCATATCTTGGGTCTAGATTTTGTTTCTAAACATCATTTTCTAACAAAACGGAACAGAGTTCCTTGGAGACATAGCTGACTCCAGACTTGCCCAGAGAAATTCAAAAGGAGCTGGTGTGTGTGTGTGTGTGTGTGTGTGTGTGTGTGTCTGTATGAACTACCACCACCACCACATCACTACCACCAGAATGATTAAATCAACATGCTGATATCAATATTAATCACCTGGCTAAGTGTTGTTTATCAGATTTCTCCACTGTAAAAGTGATTCTTCTAGCAATTTTTCCATACTATACTCTTCAAAAGGAAATTGCAATGCATATCTCACATTTAAGGAAACAAATTTTAATGGGTTCAGAATTATGAATGAATTTCTGTATATTTAATCAGATTATTTTTTGGTTGATATAAAGAGGGTTTTCAAGTTTTAACTTCTACAAAGAACTTTGCAATGCATTCTAAACTAGTATATTGATTTCATCATGTGTCCTGACTATCTCTTTAGGGTAAAAAGCAAGAAGTGAAATTGCTGGGTCAAAGAATATGTACAGCAAGTCTTTTGATATATAGGCAAAACAGATCTCCAGAGTATCTGTGGCAGCTCCTAGTGCCACCAGCCTATAACATTGAGAGTGTGCTGTTCCCTTGGACTACTTGCGCATCGCCAAGGTGAGGGAGTGTGGTCCAAGATGACATCGGAATGGTGGGCAGAGGACCAGCTTGGCAGGGTGTGCAGAATTCACCTTTTATTCCTGGTGTCACGGAGGCCCTGAAGCTGGTTCACAGGGGAGAGGCTGATCAGTTTCACGTGATGGGAACCATGTTTGAGTTCCCAAAATGGTCCATGAGATTATGGCCGACAGTGTCTCTTTTGACCTGGACTCAAGGTCTTCTGCATAAAAAGGTGACATGACAGATGACCTGTCATTCTTTCTTATGCCAATCTAACTTGCCATCAGGGAGGAAATGCAGAATTTGGAACTGGAATGAGAAGAGGGAATGCCAGATGATTTATTGGGGGTCGGGGTGGGTGCCGGGTGGCAGAATGGAGAGGGCAGAGAATGAGAACCGCCCCGCTGCTGGCGGCTTTCTGCATGCCTCTGCTAATGAACTCGGCCTTGCCTGCTGTACACGATGTGCTGCATTGTGTACAATGAAGGGCAATGGAGAAGTGAAAGCAATGACTCCCTGACAGCTGACAGTTTTCTGCTGGTTTTGAATCCTGGCAGCAAATACATTACCCAGGATAAGAAGGGAATGAGGAAACATAGGAGAGAGCTAGCTGTTCAGAGATGGCTCTTTGGGAAGGACTCGGCTCAGTTCAGTTGTTCAGTCGTGTGCAACTCTTTGCGACCCCATGGATTGTAGCACGCCAGGCTTCCCTGTCCATCACCAACTCCTGGAGCTTACTCAAACTCATGTCCATAGAGTCGGTGATGCCATCCAACCATCTCATCCTCTGTTGTCCCCTTCTCCTCCCTCCCTCAATCTTTCTCAGCATCAGAGTCTTTTCCAATGAGTCAACTCTTTGCATGAAGTGGCCAAAGTACTGGAGTTTCAGCTTTAGCATCATTCCTTCCAAAGAAATCCCAGGGCTGATCTCCTTGAGAATGGACTGGTTGGATCTCCTTGCAGTCCAAGGGACTCTCAAGAGTCTTTTCCAATACCACAGTTCAAAAGCATCAATTCTTTGGCACTCAACTTTCTTTATAGTCTAACTCTCATATCCATACGTGACTACTAGAAAAACCACAGCTTTGACTAGACAGACCTTTGTTGACAAAGTAACATCTCTGCTTTTTAATATGCTGTCTAGTTTGTTCATAGCTTTTCTTCCAAGGAGCAAGCGTCTTTTAATTTCATGGCTGCAGTCACCATCTGCAGTGATTTTGGAGCCCCTCAAAATAAAATCTCTCACTGTTTCCATTGTTTCCCCATCTATTTGTCATGAAGTGATGGGGCCGGATGCCGTTATCTTTGTTTTTTGAATGTTGAGTTTTAAGCAAGCTTTTTTATTCTCCTCTTTCACTTTCATCAAGAGGCTCTTTAGTTCTTTGCTTTCTGCCATAAGGGTGGTGTCATCTGCATATCTGAGGTTATTGATATTTCTCCTGGCAATCTTGATCTGTCTTTTGGTGTGACTTAGTAATTCTTCATACAAAGATGGTTATTACACTTGGGATGACAAAGGGCTAATACAAAGTTGCAGAATCTCCTAAATCTTTATAGCTTTTCAAAAAATGAGGATTAATGAGAATTATAGGAATAGTATGAAAAAGAAAAGTGAAAGTGAAGTCACTGAGCTGTGTCCAACTCATTATGACCCTATGGACTTTAGCCCACCAGGCTCCTCCATTCATGGGACTTTCCAGATGAGAATAATGGAGTGGGTTGCCATTTCCTTCTCCAGGGGATCCTGACCCAGGATTTGAACCCAGGTCTCCTGCATTGCAGGCACTCTTTACCATCTGAGCCACCAGGGAATCCCTAGGAATAATATATGAGCTACTAAACAGACCCACCAGAAAAATTTTACATGTTTAGGGAAGAGTTAGATGGGACCAATAAATAAGTTCAACAACAAAACACTGAAACTTTTTGTATTTTTTTTCTCTCTAAAAGGTCTTACCATTGATTGGAACATATGAGCATCAATGCTCTTTAAGCATCTCAGGAATAACCAGATGGTCCATCCATCTTAAGGCCTAAAGAGATTGAGAATTAATCTTTAATTACTTATTTATAATTTATAATTGCACAGATAGGGGCCTCTCATCCCACTAGAGTCATTCTCTCTGTGGGATGAAGCTGTGCCATTTGGAAGGCACAGTGATTCTTTCAGTGCTTAGAGTATTTTAAACTGGTATACCAGGGTACCACATCCTCAAGATCAAAATTATTAGCCAGCATTCACATGAAACCACTGAACAGATTGGTCTTGGTGGTCTCCTGTTTTAAAAATGATTAAATCATCTTACCAACTGAATCCTGCAAAATTGACAGTCAGCATCTTTTGGCTACTAAGTGTGCTGGCAGAACTGGATCAGAAGTTGTTTTTTTCTTCTTTGTTTCCACCCCCTCCCAACTCAATCCTCTCACCGTATAGGTTTGGCTTCATGAACTAAAACAAGCATACAAGCAAGCAAAACCCTCAATATATTTCTCTTCAGTTGTATTATTTGTAACCAGAGTATTTTATCAGGTATTATGATCTACAGAAACTCAAATTTGATGTGCTTGATACATCTCTGTAACAAGGCATGCAAAAACAGTTAGGAGATGGTAAAAAATGAGTAGAAATGATCTTAGCAGCAAAAAACTCTGGGCTAGAGCATGGACTACCATCCTAACACCTTTATTTCAAAAGCAAGCGGGTTTAATGAACATTTACAGGAAAATAGCCAAAGAGGTAAGGATAAAGTCTTGCCAGTATGCTGGGCTACTTCCTTTCTCAGGGTTTTGTATCCTTTTCTGGTTACTCAGAAAGAATCCAGGATGAAGAATAAAATAATAGATTCTAAGACGGCAGAATTTCAAGGCTGGACTGAGCGCTCAAGGCAATCTAATTTCCTTATTTTAAAGATGAGAATGATCAAGTCCATTGACATTGGTAACTTCTCTCAATTCACACATTGAACCATTGGCTTGTTCATTTAGCAGGTGTTTTTTGCCCATTAGGTGAGTTTATATTCTCAATATTGCTGAATTTTAGGCACAGAAAAGATATTGTCAGGTAAGCTACCCTGCTTCCCTGATAAGTCAGTTGGTAAAGAACCCACCTGCAATGCGGGAGACCATGGTTTGATTCCTGGGTCAGGAAGGTCTGCATGAGAAGGGATAGGCTACCCACTCCAGTACTCTTGGGCTTCCCCTGATAGCTCAGCTGGTAAAGAATCCACCTGCAATGCAGGAGACCTGGGTTTGATCCCTGGGTTGGGAAGATCTGCTAGAGAAGGGAAAGGCTACCCACTCCAGTATTCTGGCCTGGAGAATTCCATAAACTGTATAGTCCATGGGGTCTCAAAGAGTTGGACACAACTGAGTGACTTTCACTTTCTTTTCTATACAAGCTATCCTATGGCTGACATACTGCTTCTCTCTTAAAGGCTATAAAGACACAATGTTGCTTAATTTTGACTAGGAAAGGCTAAGTGACAATGATCATTCACAAAGATGAGAAATATTCTGAGGAAAATGTTGACTATTTGTTTTTATCACCATAGAGATGCAAAGAAGACAAATGGGCCCATGTTACAGTAGAATAAAGTTTAGTTGAAAATAAGAAACAGCTTCTCAGATGCCATGGTGATTAAACCCTGAAATTATCAAGGAAGTATGTTGATAGTATAGAATGAAATAGATATTCCTCTTCTTCAACTCTAGCTTTCTTCTAAATAATTCTTTTTGTTTCTTGTGAGGTCTTGTTTCAAACTATTAATTCCAATGGTTTGGGCTGCAAAGTTGTTTTTGGTATAAAGTGCATCACTGCTGTTCTCTCTGAGATACTAAGTTCATAAAAAATTAATTGTGACTGTTTTTTTACAACATACGGCTGCATAGAAATAGTTCATAAAACATGACAGGGACGGGATTCTGTAAAGTTGGCTTAAATAAATTCAGAATTTAACTTTTAATTTTTTATTACTGATTTTATGTTAAAATATGGAAGACAAGTAACCATGGAAATCACTTGGTTTTTGCAGTTAATAGTAGCCTATAACAATAACTTCCAAGGGCCAGTTTCTCACTTTGCACAGGATGCTTATAATTTCATGCAAGCATCTCAAGCAACCATATTTTACAACTGTTAAAAGAGAAAGAAACTCAGAAGATAATGAATATGGCCCAGTGTCCAAGGTAATGACTCTCAGGATAAAGTCTGCAACTGGAGAGAGATTGACCTCAAGGCTGGTGGACCACAAGGCTGAGTTCCACGGCCACTCACTCACCTGGCCCCTGCAAGGCCCTGGGAGGTGCCCCAGAAATGTGTCTATAAGATAGAGTGACTGAGTGTTCTGGTTGTTGGAAACTAATGGGTTGTTGGGGAGGCTGGGCTTTCAGTGCTAAACCTGGGGCTGTCCTGGGCAAGCTGGGATGCTTGGTCACCCTATTATAAAGTGTCCTAGGTTTGTAAAACAATTTTTAAATGAGATGCTATGATTCCAATGGATTAAGACAGATGCCTTTTCCCACTCGTATTACCTTCTCATCTGTGATAGCTCCCCTTCTGTTAGTGATATTCCATTGTATTTTGGGGGTCTAGCTAAGGGGACATTATGTTGTGATTCATATATTTATGTGGATGGTTGGTTCTGTGATCAGTTAAAAGTTTGCCAGAATTTCTGGATTAGGAATGGCTGCCAGAGCTGCTTCTATGTCCACCTGGCCAACCTACTTAGCACTGTAATGTGATATTGCTGAGGTGGAGATCCAATGGTGACATAAATATGCCCTAATAGCATCCTGCACTGAAGTGTGTGGGAAGTGGAGAGAAAACAAAATGGGAAATGTACAATTGTGAAGTTCTCCTACAAAAAATTCTTCCAAGTCTCACAGTTCTTATAGGAAAGAAACTTGAAGAACTTCTCCCAAATTTAACTCCAATCCTAAATGTGTATATGCTACTACAATGACAAGTTATGAAGTTGGAAGCTCTCATAGCAATAGTAACAATCACCACCAGCTTCTGATCAGTCATTCTGGAAGATGGAGTCACCTTTCCACTTCATTAAAAAAAAAAGATTATTTATCATATCAAAAGGCGATCAAAGACTTCGTAACAAAAATGCATATTGGAGAAAGAGTAATACTGAGGTATTTTTGTGATGGTTGTTTTTCAGTCACTAAGTTGTGTCCAACTCTGCAATCCCATGGACTACAGCACGCCAGGCTCTCCTGTCCTTCACTATCTCCTGGAGTTGACTCATGTTCAGTGCACTGAGTCATTAATGCTGTTTAACCAGCTCATCCTCTGCAGCCCCTTTCTCCTTTTGCCTTCAATCTTTCCTAGCACCAGGGTATTTTCCAGTGGGTCTGCTCTTTGCATCAGGTGGCCAAAGTATTGGAGCTTCAGCTTCAACATCAGCTCTTCCAGTGAAAATTCAGGGTTGATTTCCTTTAATAATGACTGGTTTGATCTCCTTGCAGTCCAAAGGACTCACAAGAGTATTCTCCAGCACCAGAATTCAAAAGCATCGATTTTTCCACGCTCAGCCTTCTTTATGGTCCAACTCTCACAACCATACATGACTAACGGAAAAATCATAGCTTTGACTATATGGACTTTTGTCAACAAAGTGATGTCTCTGCTTTTCAATACGCTGTCTAGTTTTGTCATAGCTTTCCTTCTAAGGAGCAAGCATCTTCTAAATAATTTCATGGCTACAGTCACCATCTGCAGTGATATTGGAGCCCAAGAAAATAAAATCTGTCACTGCTTCCACTTTTTCCCCTTCTACTTGCCATGAAGTGATGGGACTGGATGACATGATCTTAGTTTTAATGTTGAGTTTTAAGCCTGCCTTTTCACAGCTATTAATAAATTACATATGCTATTTTTCTGGATTTTTTGTTTTGTAAATTTTGTTATTTCCTATGATTTCTCATGCTCAAAAGAGACTTTCTTTTAAGTGGACTTTGTTTTTGTAATTTTGTATCATTCTTATAAAGGGCCTACCAAATTTAAGCTTTAGGCCCCACAAAATTTGCAGCCAATCCTGGATGAGTGTAAAGTCTCAGGTGTTATGGATTCTGCAGCCTGTCCCCTTTCTGCGGCCTCTCCTGGGCATACTCTCTTTACATGGTTAAAAGTTGCTTCTCTGATGAGTGTTGTTGGAATATCTATCTCTACTGAAAGGCAGAGGGAGGGAAAGTTTGAAGAAAAATATAAGTTATGGATGTGATTATGGACATGCTACATGCAATCCAAACAAGAATAGCAAATCTCTTATAGAAATTGACAGGTGGAATAAGCCTAGGCATAGACTGAACTTGTGGGCAACTCAGATGCAGGTGCTGAAGCATCTTTTAGGTCCTCTCCTTCTCCCTGAGGAGTGTGGTCTTCATCATTTGATAAATTGTTAGCAGGTTGTATTATAATACTACTTAAAAGAAAAATTTAGCAGTGCTGTACGGCTTGCAGGATTTCAATTTCCCTACCAGAAACTGAACCCCAGTCACAGCAGTGAAAGTGCTGAATCCTAACCACTAGACTGTAAGGGAGCTCTTGCTACTTTTTAAAATAAAGAAAATGGTCCCAGAGTTAACTTCCAGGAGACAACTACTCTGTGCAACATTGAAACTGAGCAGGACGCTATGGTCTTTACCCCCTGCCATGCTCTCTGCCTTTTGTCTATGGAAAAAACTTCAGCCAAAGAAAAAGTTTAATCAGAGAAGTGAGAAAATGCAGAAACCAAGGGAAACAGTCAACGGAGACCAGATAATAATAAAGTCATTAAGCAAAGTCAAGGACCTCTTCAAAGGCAATAGGTAATACTCTGAGCCATAGCCTCTGAACTGTCTTATAGCCTGAAACCCCCGCCAGGTGGAGAAGTTAACTGGAGTCCTGTCATAAGCTTCCACAGGGCCAAGAACTGGCCTCAGGAAATGGATCACCAGATCACTGATGACAGGTATCAAGGTGACTGGCAGAGCTGATTGTGCTTGTTTCTTCACGTGGCCCTCCATGTATAAAAGCTCTTGCCCACTGATTGTCAGTTGGGGGAGCTGGCCTCTGGACAGGCATCCACCTTCTGCCCCACCCCTGCCCCCATGGTTGCCAGCATCCAAAAGGGCAGTGAGTAGCCCAACCCCACTTTCAGTTACATCACACTCCTTATTGCTGGATGCTGCTTTCTTAATTTTCATCGCCAACTAATTGATCCCATCACAACTTCTTTCTCTCTCTCGGCTAGTTTGACGTTGGGCTTCCCAGTCCCAACCTGCCTGCCAAAATATGTCTCCTTTGACACAGCCTGGAGGTTACCTATTGCACTGGTATGCTGCTTCTTGTTTCCCTCTTGGGGTTATGAACTGGTAGGGTTGAATATTGTCTGGATATACCAAACATACAAATTATTGAAAGTAGCACTGTTGGTGGCAATATTCCGAGGGGTAACCTTTCTAAATGATTTTTTTTGAAAGTGTTATTTTGACAAGCATGGATCTTCAAATATGGACTCACCACATTTTATCTCTTATTTTACATTTCACACTGCATTTAAAAATATAAGTTTCCATATTTCCATAACAGATGCTGGGGAAGTTTTCGATCCACAACTTTCAGAAGAGAATGTCATTTATGTTAGATCCTCATTTCTTCCTACTTTATAAAACTGTCATTTTTTTCTATTAATTTTATTGTGTGCAATATAATGGAACCATCCATTCAGTAACATTAGACATGGGAATTCCATCCATTCAATAACATTAGACATGAAAATAATATCTACTTGAATGATCATGGTAATCTATCTATTTATATCAAGTCTTTTTCTGTATTGACTGAGAAGATAGTGAATGAAGTTGCTGAGATGTGTGTGTGTTTGTGTAATGTTCTGCAGAGTCATCCTTGTCAACTTAGTATATAAGCCCACTCTGAAAAGAGTTTTTCCACTGGAGGAAAATCTTCAGGTATGGACTACTGCAATACTTGAAACTTTAATCAAACTGGCCCCTTTGGGAATGGGATGGAGGTTGGGAGTGAGGTTGAGATGATCGGGAAGGTGTATACCAGATGGTGTGGGCTTCTGAGATGGCGCTAGTGGTAAGGAACCCACCTGCCAATGCAGGAGACATAAGAGACTGGGTTTGATTCCTGGGCTGGAAAGATCCCCTGGAGGATGAAATGGCAACCCACGCCAGTGTTCTTGCCTGGAGAATACCTGTTAGAGGAGCCTGGCAGGCTATAGTCCACAGGGTCCCAAAGAGTTGTATACAACTGAAACAATTTAGCATGCATGCATGCATACCATATGGCATTTAAATAGGAGAAGGAATGTTTTCTGGGAGATAACAGCAGCCACTTTATCTTTGCCTACTGTACCATCCAGCATCATCTCAGGGACTTAGAACCACAGAAGGTGATTTCTAACTCTTACGTTATGTCTATAGGTTAGTTTGGAACTCTGTTCATTATAATTAACCTGGGCTTATAATTCAGGCTGATGCAGAAGCTGGCATGAGCACTGAGAGAGTGAACGTACACCCTACAAAGTCTCACACTAGCAACCAGACTGGCCAGCCTGGACATGAGCATGGCTACTTCCTCTTACAACTGATTGCTGGAATTACCATTCATGTGACCCCACTTAACTATACAAGGGCCAGATTACAACATTCCCGCATGCAGAAACAGAGCTATTTTATGGACAGAATGAATGTTTTTCACTTGGGAAATATTTTAAGCTTTCTTGTTTTTATTTCTGCCTCTTCCCAGCTAAACATCATTTTAACATGTGTTTATTTAGTTACTACTATGTGCCCGTTGCTGTGCTAAATGCTAGGAGACAAGATATGAACCAATTCTTGATTCCCAAGATTGAGGGCACAGTGAGGGAAAAGTAGAAGATTTCTAAAAGATTAAAGAAGTCTCTTAGTAAATTCCATAGACGTTGAAATGTTCTGACGTTTCTATAATCTTGGTATATGTCGTGTTTCCTATCTTAATCAATAAGGGTTGTTTAAAACCATCATCAGGCATTTTCTACTGCTTATATGCCATTACTCTGTCCTGAGCTTCAGTGCTGAGAAAAGTTTGGGTCTGTCTATTCTTCCAGATATAGACACTGAAAGTCTGAAACCCACTAGGAATAGCCAATGTATGAAAATTCTTCTTTGAGGTACAAAAGATGATTGATTTTTACTTATTTTGCTATAATACACCCCACAACTTTATTAGTGATAACAATAAGCTTATTATCAATAATTGTGCTGATTATGTTTCATACTTATCTTTAAGATTCTATGTAATTCTATGATGCTGTTATTGTTAGGAATAATTAACCACAACTAGAAATACATAGCAACCTGTGGGGTTTTTTTGTCATGTTGCTTTCTAAGGAAAGAAACACAAGACAATTCCACTTGAAGAATCCCAGGTTCAGAGAATGTGCCTTGACCAAGCTAACCTAATCTATTATATCTTTCAAACTGGGCTTCTCTGATAGCTCAGTTGGTAAAGAATCCACCTGCAATGCAGGAGACCTGGGTTTGACCCCTGGGTTAGGAAGATCCCCTGGAGAAGGGAAAGGCTACCCACTCCAGTATGCTGGCCTAGAGAATCCCATGGACTACAGTCAGAGACATGAATTAAATATTTGATCAGCTTTATTTCTTTTATCATCTACTAACTAACTTACTTTATTTGGATTTCGAAAAGTTAGGAACTTGTCTGTAGACTCATCCATTAAATAAAGGGCACAGCTAAGGTTTTAGAACATCTGGTCAAAAGACTGAAACTTCCTCTCTCATGAAGACTCGTATTTTTATCTGGTACCCTCAGTTTGTCTGCATAATTTTTCCCCACAAATTGGTATTTAAACCTCAAAACCTTTAGCTAACTACATCTGTCATTGATATTTTATTGTTTAATTTTCTTTTTATGGAGCCAAATTACATCTCTCCCACATACAGCCGGCGCTTTACATGTCTAATTTGTCGACATGTTCTATAATGATAATTTCATTGATTTAGAAAGTGACATTATGAGCAACATATGTTCAGTTTAGCAGTAGACCTTGTTATGGCAATCAATTTTTTCCCCTCCAGAACTCAACTAGTTTCCACATTTAGAGGCGGCAAAGTAATTTAACCAGTTCATGTTCTTATGATTTTTTAAGAAAGAGAAAGAAGGCTACTTGTGGCAAATTTTCCTGAAAGCAGCAGTTCTCACATTGTGCAGTTTGCCATGTGTACATATTATCACTGTACACCAGAGACAGGCAAAAAGAAATAAAGGAGCAAAAGCACCTAATGAAATAGAAAATAACAGAGAAGGAATGTCTTGCAAAAGTCCTTTAACTTTCTCCTATCTCTCTGACTCACCATGCAAGCTTAGATCAACAGCTCTGCAAGTATCAGCTGAGAATCCCCAGCACATCAGGTACCGTGCCAAGCTCTGGACTTTTCCGGGTGTTTTCTAGCCCCCATGATCATGCTTGTATTTTTTTCTCTCTCCCTCTACTTAAACAAAAACATTCCTCTCATACTTCAAAATCCAACTCAAAGGCTACCTCTACACAGAGGCTCCCCTCAACCCTCTTCTCTCAATCCATCAGCATTATGCCATCGCTGAAAGTGAAAGTGGGTCAATCGTGTCCGGCTCTTTGCGACCCCATGGACTATATAGTCCATGGAATTCTCCAGGCCAGAATACCAAAGTGGGCAGCCTTTTGCTACTCCAGGGGATCTTCCCAACCCAGGGATCGAACCAAGGTCTCCCAGATTGTGGGTGGATTCTTTACAGCTGAGCCACAAGGGAAGACCGAGCATACTGGAGTGGGTAGCCTATCCCTTCTCCAGCAGACCTTCCTGACCCAGGAATCGAACTGCGGGCTTCTGCATTGCAGGCAGATTCTTCACCAGCTGAGCTCTGTCATCTCTACCTGTCCTTAGTGTGTGGGACCTCCTCCTCCCTCCACTGTAAACAGCTTGGGGAGGGAGGATCTTTCTCCTATTTGTGTCCCCTAGCAGCTCAGTGCCTGGCTTATCATAGTGCTTGATAAAAATGAATTGGATTAAACAGGAGATATTTCCTATTTGACCAGGTTATTGTATACCATAAAGGAATCTTTAAGATGGCACCCTGTTTTTCTTCATCAAGCCTTCGAGGGCAGGTATTCTGTGTTGTTGCCAACGAGGATTTGTAGAGTCACTTTGGACTTTAGTTCACTATCAATATGGAGTGGTTATGAACAATGTGAGCAGTACCGGGAAGAAGATACGAACGTCTCTAAGAATGTTAGGATAGGTAGTTGCATAAAAAAGGAAAAGTAACACAGGATGATGGAAGCACACTGATTTAACCATTACAGGGGCCTTAGTTTTGCCTGAAAGTAATATTTAGGATTTAGCTTATAATGGAGGTAAATCCCCTATAGCATCTGTGTCTATGATACTATGCAGTTATGATAGTGAATAGACCATTATTCTTAAAAAAATTTTTAACATAGTGATACCTTAACATAGTGATAAAAGATTAAATTGTGTTTTGTATAGGATGCTTAGGAAGGTAGAAAGATAGGAATATACTTTAGAGATGTGTTTTTCAAAAATAAACATTATTGCAGAAAATCTGTGTTCCACGTTCATGACCAAGATGGAGTACATGCTGCTGCTGCTGCTGCTAAGTCGCTTCAGTCGTGTGTGACTCTGTGCGACCCCATAGACGACAGCCCACCAGGCTCCCCCGTCCCTGGGATTCTCCAGGCAAGAACAATGGAGTGGGTTGCCATTTCCTTCTCCAATGCATGAAAGTGAAAAGTGAAAGTGAAGTTGCTCAGTCGTGTCCAACTCTTAGTGACCCCATGGACTGCGGCCCACCAGGCTCCTCCATCCATGGGATTTTCCAGGCAAGAGTGCTGGAGTGGGGTGCCATTGCTTATGCTAAGTACAGCCAAACACTCGGTCACTGTGTCTATGAAACAGACATAAGAAGACTGACAAGTGGAGAAATCAGTCCAGCTAAACTCGATGGGACTTGATCGACAATATGGCAGTGAGTCCCCTGGGTTTTCTTCATGCCTCAAATATCCCCAACTGGGGACTGTAGAAAGTGACAACCCTGAAACTACAATAGAGTAGACAAAAAATGTCAGGAGAAAAGCTGAAGAAAGCTCTCTTTTCTAACCAAAAGACCAAGAAAGGGACCAATTAGCAAGACAGAAAATGTGTAGACCATGACCAGTCAAACAAAGTGGAAAAAAACTCACTGTCCCACTCCCAGCCCTGGATACCAATTCCGTACTTTCCTCCTTGAGAAATTATCACATGTGGAGTACTGAAGGCATACACTAGGCAACTGGAATATTTTATATCATTTAATGGTTATAACACCCTGCCAGGGGAGTCATCATCACATCCTGCATTGACCACATAGGGATGGCAAACACTGCTCACAGAAGCTGTGTGATTGGCCCAAGTTGGAAAGTTCATAAGTGGAAGAAATGGAACCAGAGAACAGGTCCATCTGTCTCTAATCCCACACTTGTCCCATTTCAACACTCTGTCTTAATACTGTACCCAATGTGGGAACACAAATGACTGGAGGTGAAATTTATTACAAGCACTTTGGGATTTTCTCTGGCAGTCTGAGAAGGACCACCAACAGTGGAGATACATCCCATAAGATGACAAAGAAAGAAATCTTTTTTTGTGTTCACCCTTCACTCCTGTATTGCTGTGGACTATTTAATAGCTGTGACATTTCACCCCTGGTGATGGAATCGATCATTTTGATTCAGTTTGTTTATCACCCTGTCAAACAGGATAAGGCCTCTATCCTCCTTTGATAGAAAGAATATCCTATATAAATGTAAGCACCTACAAATATATTATTATTATTATTGTTAGTGTCAGTTCATTAGAGTCACTTTTCAATTCATATCCAGAAACAAACCAAAAAAAAAAAAAAAAATAGATTTTTCAGTAATACAGAAAGAAAGATACCCTTAGGGAAATTATAGTCAATAATTAAGCTAGGAATTGGAATTCTGATAAAAGCAGAAACAAATCCAAGACTAATCTATACAAGTTAGGCCTGAAGTTGAACATGTTTCCAAAACAGCAGAAAACAGAGGTTGCCAACTAGTTCTACTAATCAGGATTAAATGTTTTAAGTAGAACTGCCATCTTGTACATCTTAGAATTACATTAAAAATCATACTCCTTTCAGAGCTTTCTGAATGTATATCAAGATCATTATCATTTATAAATATCCCAATAGACTCAATGATTAAGTCAACTGTATGGTGAGCTGCAGTCCATGGGGTTGCTAAGAGTCGGACACGACTGAGCAACTTCGCTTTCACTCTTCACTTTCATGCATTGGAGAAGGACATGGCAACCCACTCCAGTGTTCTTGCCTGGAGAATCCCAGGGACGGGGGAGCCTCGTGGGCTGCCGTCTCCGGGGTCGCACAGAGTCGGACACGACTGAAGCGACTTAGCAGCAGCAGCAGCATGTGGCTATTTGGAGTCATTTATATAGAAACTTATGGGCTAGAAATATTTACAGGAGGCAAGGATTTTAGAGAAAGATATGAACAATTAGTACATTTTCAGTATGAACACCATGCTGACAGCTATCACTGACAAAATCCACATAATTAAGGTTGTAGTGTGACCTTGGACTTTTGAAGCACAAAAGAGTTAATCCATGCTTCAACTATAAATTTAACTTTTAGTTCAGGCGATTGAAGTCAAAAGAGATGAAATGACTCTTCCCAATTTATACATCCTGGAAGAGATGGCCTTGGGAATAAAAGCATGTCAGGATTACTACCCAGACATTATTTTTGTTTTTGATTTGTTTTCATTCAAAATAAAAGGAATAGAACTTTTTGTGAAAATGCAGAGATGAGGTGATTCACAATAGTTGGAAAGTTCAAGGATGGGGCCTTGATTTTTCTGCAGTTCTAAGTCAGCCATCCTGAGGCTGGGTTTGAGACACAAGTGGGAGGAACACAGATATTCATCTGCTGAAAATATCAACACACTGACTCTACATTGCTTTAACAGATTGATAGGTAATATTACTGGCCCTTTAAAAATCAAATATCATGCTTACTTTAAAAGGAAAAGACAATCCTCAGTCTTCCCACTACCCTTCCGATGGTATTTAGAGCAATTATCCGACCAAGATGTGAAGAATACTACCAATGAGATGTGATTTATGTAAATATAACAAAACATTTTGAAATGCATTGGCTGTTTGTCAAGTATGTACTACTGCTTTTAATTTTCACCTCCTTTAGAATGCGCTCTCTCTCTTCCTCCCAGGAAGACATGCTGGTGCTTTCCCAAGTTCTCAAAGCAGTATTCTTTTATCCTCCCTAATGTTGCTAATTCACTTTTTCAGGTTAGTAATCAGGTTCTGGGTTTTTAAAAAAAGAAGGGACAGCAAAAGATCGTAGAAGTACATTAGATGGTTTAAGTAAGTTTCAAAGAAAGACTCACATTTCAAGGTAAAAGCTAATTGGTGTACTACTTGGAATTTCTAGAAGAATTTCCAGCAGCTCAAACGCTATTCAAATAACAATGAACTAAGAACGGAAAACACACTCGCACAAACGCTGTCTTTACTGGTCCCTGACTGTGTTTCCCTCTTTAACTGGATCTGTTTGAGTAGACACTGAGAATTCCCTTTCTAGGATGCTGGGGACATAGCTTAGAAAATCTTTTAGACCAGAATCTCGCTTATTTCAGCTTACCAAAAGTCAAGAAATGTTTGATCCTTTTTTTTTTTTTTTCTGAGACAGCTATATTCATGTTTGTATACGTATTATGGAATGTTTCTTATTGTAACCACTCTCAGAATAGCCATCCTGAGGAAAGCACAGACCCAGCCCAAGGTCATATTAAATAGGAAAAAAGATAAATTTAGGGAATATTTAGTACTTTCAGTATTTAGTATTTGGTGACAACTGGGTCTAAAATCTTGTTCCTTACAGATATCACTAAATCATATTCAGAGAAAAGATAAAATCCTTGAATAGCACAGAGCATAATGATTTATGACGAAGGAATCAATTTTGCAGTTGAGACGATAGCATTTCCTCTGAGAAAAATCAAAATCAGATTAACATCAGGATCCAACATCAAGGAAGAGAAGTATTGTTTCCTTGTCAGAAGAAGAAGTATCTTGGCTCATTATCTCTTAGTTTGTCCAGTTCTGAAATCTTTCTTCTGCTGGCATCTTGCCCAAGTTAAGATAATCAAAATGGTTATTATAAAAGGAAATGCTAAAGCTTGCTTCAATTTATCCATGCAAGTTATTCTTAATTTTTCTGGTCATTGGTAGATGGCTGGTTGTAGTAAATCAGGTGTCATTCATGATTCCTACATAGCAGAATTGTTCCCCTATTGAAACTCATTACATTGATGACTTTTAGCATTGGGCTACAAAATTCTGTTCTTGAAAAAAATAACTTTTACTTAGAAAAACATTTCTGTTATGAGAACTAGGCTCTGAGTCAGAGTTGAGAGGAGAAAATAAAGGGCATTGCTTTGTTTTCAATGTTTCAATTCAAGCATTGAGGAAACTATGCTACCTTTTATGGAACAAAGTTATTTAAGCTATGCACATTTTTATGAGCCTACAGGTATTTATTTCCTACCTTCAACTTCTTTCAAAAATTTCTTACCATGCACTATTCAAAGGGTGGCAATAGTAATAAGAATATATGTTATACATCATTTTACTACTTTTAAAATGTTTGCCTAGATTCGGACTTGTTTAATCATTGCAACAGCCTGTTCGATGAGTGGGGTGGATTCCATTATCCTCACTATACATGTGAGGATGCTCATTATTTCATTCATCAAACTCTCAACTTACAGTACTGTGCTGCCCCCAGAGATGAAAGGATTGATCTGAAGAAATGCAACAGGAAAGGAGCCTGGACAGGAGGAAGGCTGTTCTCGGCTGTAGCTGACTGCGATTAGTGAAACTGTAGAGAAGGCAAATATGTGGTGAGAAGTGGATATACTGCTAGTTTATCTAGGGTGAATTTTGAGAAGGAAACATTTGCCATCCAGGGGAAATGCAAATTCTTTATAGAAATTAAGATTTAATTCAAGAAAATACTCATTGTGCTCCACTTTCAAAGGGCAATGCAAGGAAAGATCAGAAGGAGATATGGTATCGATAAGCAGAGGAAGGTATGGCACGCTGATGTATCATTTTGTTCCAAAACTTCCACTTGGCAAACATTAATCAAACAGAACAAACAGTAACTTTGAGTTATACCGATTACTTTTCCTAAACAGACACTAAATATTTGATGGTTGGGTATAGATTGCTGTTAAATTCCAAGTGAGATTTCTGTGTAGATGAACAGGAGTAAAATGCATTAAGTGTGGGTAAACAAATGATTAATATTTCAAGCTGGATCTACTTGGTTACTTTTAAAGACTGACCTCGGCCTTCTTCTAAACCTCTGTCAAAACCCAGCGGCAGGCTCCTCTTTGCAAACGGTGCAGGAATAACTCTTCATCAAATGCCGCTGTGTGTGACACTAAGGTTTTGAATTTAAAGTAAGATATGCTTTTAAAAACTCATAAAAGGCAAATGTTTATAGTCTCTGTGCAGAAGTTGCAATCTGTGCAGGAGTGCTTTACCCACACTAAATTGACTAAAACATTACCTGTCTAACACGGCTTAATTATTTTATTAATCTGTGTTACCAGGCAGAACATTTTTGTTTTACATCCAGTAGGGTTTTAAATGATCGTTTTAGAGTTTGAATTCATTTCTTTTTCTCCACCTGGTTTTCCTAAGATATGATTTCTGCTTACTTTAGGGTGCATTTGACACTGAATTCAATTGGAGGAGGGGGTTGCATACTGATTGGCAAGAACCCAATTGGATTACCTGCAAAGGTTGCCCATCAAGATTATCTGGGTCAAACACCAGCTGTCAGTGGAGCTGTGGCAACTGTCACAGAACTCCCTGTCAGCGGAGTTCTCTGTGGCAATCCAGAAGGCCTTGGGTTTCTGGGCCCAAGGTTTGAACCCAGGCTCTGCTACTCCCCACCTGTGGGAGCTTGGGCAGCTGTTGAACCTCTCCGAGCCTTTTCCCTCATCTCCGCACCAAGGACTATTGATAATCCCAAGTGTGAGGATGAGGAATAATATGTTCAAATAGTTTTGAATGATACTTGGCTCATGGGACGCTCTCAGTAAACTATGGTCAGGAAAAAAAAAAAAATTATTTGAGTCTGGATCAAATGACTGGACTCTTAATTAAGAACCATTACTTTGGATAAGGAAGTTTAGATAAACAGACCTCAATGGTACTCTTAGGCTTTTCATGGTGTCTCTGAATTTCTCTATTGTTTGAACAAAGGACATCCAGTCAACATTGACTGCAGCTAGGATGATCTGATCCTTGGCACTACCCCTTTCTTCTCAAAATTCTTGCATCCCAGATTCTGTGGCATTCCCTCTCCCTACACAGGGGAGCAGGTATAGGGGGACACAAGAATTCGTGAAGGGACCTAGTATCTAAGGAAGTTGTTCTGTTGTTCATTAGCTGCCTTACCTAAGTGTTCTCATGTAATCATTACTGATATCATTTTTGGGGGTTTTCAAGAGCTGGTATTGACAATGGGGACTTTCTCAAGACACTGGGTATTGACAGCAGCTTCAAAAAAGCAATTAGGAAGCAGACAAACTCATCATGGGCAAGGAATATGCTACTGAAGATGGTAAGAATCCCTTATATTTGCCTGGTATTCTAAACTTCACATAATAATGTTTTAAAATTTTGTTTATTACACCAAAACCATGAGATTATAGAATTATGGTAACTCTTATTTATTAATGAGCTACTTGTCAGATGTCCTGAAAATGAAAAAGTGAAAGTATTAGTCACTCAGTTGTGTCTGACGCTTTGAGACCCCACAGACTGTAGTCCGCCAGGCTCCTTTGATCATGGAATTCTCCAGGCAACAATACTGGGGTAGGTAGCCATTCCCCTCTCCAGGGGATCTTCCTAACCCAGGGATCAAAGCTGGGTCTCCTGCATTGCAGGCAGATTCTTGACTGTCTGAGCCACCAGGGAAGCCCACCAGGTGTCCTACTCAGTGTTAAACCAGAGTCCCAGACTAGTATATAGGCTAATACTTCCCATCTGACATTTCCTGCCCCTCCTCATGAAAAGCAGTCCGATTGGATCCACTCAATTGCTTTAAATTGTATCATTTGAGGACTGAACCAGATATCAAGAAATGAGGAAATTCAGGCAGATGAAAGGGCTGATAATATCTGTAACCTGTGATTAATTGAATGTCCGTCTTTGGATGAAAATAGCCTCATTGGTCCTTTTCAAATTAGGTTATGGATTGCTTTAATCCCACCATCCAAATCAGAATCAACAGCTAACATTTATTGAGTGTTTACTACCTTCTGTGAGGTAAGCTAACTATCTTACCTCTATCAATCCTTCTAATCTTCCCACAGGATCAGTATTACATTAATTCCTTCTTAAGAGATCAGATGAAGCACAGAAAGGAAAGGTCACACAGCTAGATAATAAGGTCAGGAAAACAGCCCAGGTCATTTGGATTTAGGGCTGTCGTGTAGTTCACATCACAGCATTGAACACAGCCCTTGGCTACTGTCATATAGCATTCAAAAGTGATATCAAACTTCCATTAAATAGTTGTTTTGTAATAAACTTAGGTTTCCTTAGAATGAATCAGTTCAGTTCAGTTGCTCAGCTGTGTTCGACCCTTTGTGACCCCGTGAACCGCAGTACGCCAGGCCTTCCTGTCCATCACCAACTCCCAGAGTTTACCCAAACTCATGTCCATTGAGTCGGCGATGCCATCCAACCATCTCATCCTCTGTCATCCCCTTCTCCTCCTGCCTTCAATCTTTTCCAGCATCAGGGTCTTTTCAAATGAGTCAGCACTTTGCATCAGGTGGCCAAAGTATTGGAGTTTCAGCTTCAGCATCAGTTCTTCCAATGAATATTCAGGACTGATTTCCTTTAGGATAGACTGGTTGGATCTCCTTGCAGTCCAAGGGACTCTCAAGAGTCTTCTCCAACACCACAGTTCAAAAGCATCAATTCTTCAGTGCTCCGCTTTCTTTATAGTCCAACTCTCATATCCATACATGACTACTGGAAAAACTATATTCTTGACTAGATGGACCTTTGTTGGCAAAGTAATGTCTCTGCTTTTTAATATGCAGTCTAGGTTGGTCATAACTTTCCTTCCAAGGAGTAAGCATCTTTTAATTTCATGGCTGCAATCACCATCTGTAGTGATTTTGGAGCCCAGAATGCGTGGAAATATTTAAATAATAGTTTATCTCTGCTGCTTAAAATGTTTGTGTTGAAAAAGTCTGGGGAGTTGGCACAAAGGGTGTTCAGGTTCATTGTCAGCAGGTGACAAGTTCACTGGCGCAGGTGGGAAGCCTGCTGGCTTCTGTCCCCAGGTGTGAGGAGGACACAGCAGGAGGTGCCTGGGCCTGGTGTTTGGTGGCCTAACCTTGGTGGCTTCCTGGAAGAGAGTCCCTGTGACGGCCAGGTTTCAGCCTAGCTTTCAGCGGGAGTGTGGGGAGCACCCCATAGAGCTGTTTTTCCACTCAATGAATTAAGGGAGGGAAGAGCAACAAAGGGCTTCCCCTGAGCAAGAACCATGAGTCCTGGCAGGAGAATGCTGGAGTTAGCAGGCACCAGCACTTAGGTGCTGCCTGAAGATGTCATGCAGTTTGGATTATGCAGACACAGAGACAGGGCCACTCCTATTCCACCTCTGAGAACCCTGCAAACGCCACCAACTGCAGAGCGGCGGTTTTGGTCTAGTTCCTATGCCCTCGGCCGCGCTGAATCTGAGTGATGAACCTCACTCTGAGACCAGGCCAGAGAAAGAAGAGGGGGGATTGCCAAGGGGGATGAAGACAAGCTAAGCAAACAGCTCAAGGGGAATGTGATGTTGATCAGCCCACACAATGTGATGTGGTTTGAGAGGAGCCTTGGTCAAGACCTGTGCTCCTGGGTACACCCAGATTTTCAATCTCATAAACATGATGGATGAGCCACCCTAGACTCAAGGGAAGTCACCAAAAGGGCAAGAGAGCAGACTGAATAGATGTGTCTTGGGTTCAAATTTCCTAGTGTTCTTTTACTTCCTGTTAAGAACAACATGGCATCCACATTCCCAAACACAGCTTTTAGGTGTGTTTATTTAAAATCTGAGGAATTTAAAGAAAATTGGATTGGTTTTGTTAGACAAGAAAGCATTTATAAGTGGCTTCTTTCTCCCTTTGATGTTTCATTTCCCACATTCTTGAGATAACAGTGATCTTCTCTTCCTATCTTTAATACCAAATATGAAGTCATATAATTTAAGTGAATGCATCTTGTTACTGGGGGAGAATACTGATAATTCATGAATTTGAGAGTATAGCTTCACTGCTGCTGCTGTTACTAAGTTGCTTCAGTCGTGTCCGACTCTCTGCAACCCCATAGACGGCAAACCACCAGGCTCCTCTGTCCCTGGGATTCTCCAGGCAAGAATACTGGAGTGGGTTGCCATGTCCTTCTCCAATACATGCATGCTTGCTAAGTCACTTCAGTCGTGCCCGACTCTGTGGGACCCTATGGACAGCAGCTCAGCAGGCTCCTCTGTCCACAGGATTCTCCAGGCAAGAGTATTGGAGTGAGCTACCATTTCCTTCTCCCATAGCTTCACTAGGAAACATGATTCAGTCAGTATCTGAATTATTTATAATAATTTAGCAACCCTGGGTGGGGTGAAGGTGGAGGAGGAAAGTTTCCCAAGCCAATTAATATCCACAAAGACACTAACAGAAACCTATAAAACAGCAAAGTATTCCCTTTGGAGAAGACTGGGGATAAATTTTTTGGATAGAACGTACTTTGATGGATCAAATAGAATATCATATCATTTCTGCCCGCCTCCCTCAAATGACCCTGGTTCCTTTTTCTCTGCTTTTTTTCCTTTCACTTAAATCATCACATACAATGGCAATTCATTCTTTCTGCATTTCACTTCCTGTAGGTCAACACATGACTTAATATAAAGAGTTGTAAAAGCTCTTAATTTGGGAGGCATGAGGTTAACTGTTTTATACATAAAATGGTTCATTCCCATGTGCATGAAAAGAGAGAGCTAAACATAAATTTATTTTTCACATAATAGACTTAAATTTTCTTTTATGAATAAAAGTAATGGCCTATGAAGTAGTTTAAAAAGCCATTCACAAGGCTATTTTGATGAGGCGCCTGTATTTGACTAAGATACATTATTTTCTTAATAAGTTTCATTGCCTTTGGTGACTCCTCTCTCAAAGGGAAGGAAAAACCGGTAAATTAAAGGTACATGCTGGCACGTTAAAAAAAGTTCCAATGGCAGGACACAAATTATTTTATTACCACACCAACTGAGCCACTGATACTTCCCAATTCATGAACAAATTTTCCATTACTATAGAGTCATGCTTTTATTGACTGTTATAAAATCACCATTTGTATCTTTTTTATCCTGCTGTGTTTCTATTTTATTGGAAAACTCCTATAACAGGTATAACATCAGCTCAGATTACCAAGAAATCTATAAAATAGCTTCCTGCTACTACCTTTGGAGCAGATTGAAAGAATACATTATGATCCCACTGAGTCTCTGATAAAAACTGTGATTCACACGCCCACATGATTTATCCTTATCTGTTAGACATCCAGGCTTTATCTGCTCTATTAAATTATGGGAGCATTTCGCTGGTATTGATTAGTTATGCTCGGCATAATTAAAACATCTGGGTCATGAGATTTAGGTACAAACTTTGGGCACAGTAATAAAAACAAAGGAAGCCCAGACTGTAGCCGTGGGAAGGAACATTCCAACAACAGATTATCTTTGCCTGTGCTGTGGGTGGCACTGATCACTTTGGTCTCTCATACTCAGATATAGTACCCCCCTGAGGTTCAAAGGAAGACAGGGACACAAGCATGGCAATAAACTGAAAGTAACACTGCTGCTGCTGCTGCTGCTAAGTCACTTCAGTCGTGTCTGACTCTGTGCGACCCCAGAGACGGCAGCCCACCAGGCTCCCCCGTCCCTGGGATTCTCCAGGCAAGAACACTGGAGTGGGTTGCCATTGCCTTCTCCAGTGCATGAAAGTGAAAAGTGAAAGTGAAGTCGCTCAGTCGTGTCCGACTCTTCGTGACCCCATGGACTGTAGCCCACCAGGCTCCCCCATCCATGGGATTTTCCAGGCAAGAGTACTCAAGTGGGGTGCTATCGCCTTCTCCAAGAAAAGTAACACTAACTGACTCAAACAACAACAACAATAACCAAAAGGAATTGGCTTTTCAATGACCAGTCTCAAATTTTTTACAACGCATAAGTGTGGATACCATGATAGAACTTCATGAATTATTTGACCATTTGAATAGTAATAGAGCATAATTGATAAAAATTGCTCTCAACTGTTATTGGGGAGAGGATTTCTGTCTGTGATTATATCTGTGGGTCAGCGAGCAATATCAGCTGGGACATTCTTGTTTCCTTCCACATGGTTTCTGTTGATGTTCAAGCAGAAATTTTCTAACTAATGGAGAATGAAGTTTGTGTTTTAAAGTACAGAGCATATTACATCTGAACTATATCAACTCTAGCTGATTTCAAAAGATCGGGTCACGTAGAAGAGAAAGTGTCCTTTTGTCACAGATGGGGACCTGCCAGAAGCTTCACCGTGTCACTTTCAGGGACCACGTGGGGGTACTTTCTAATCACCTGTGGCTGATAAATGCAAATGACATACCAGTGTTAACTATCCCTCTTTCTGTTGGCTGTATGGACGGCTATTCATGCTTCTCAGAGTTTTCACGTAACTCAGCCCATCTTATCCTTATAGAAATCCCTTAAGACAAGCAGATAGGTGAGTTATTTCACTGCTAATGAAAATGACGGTTTTGTGCTGTGCTATGCTTCGTCACTCAGTCGTATCAACTCTTTGTGACACCGTGGACGATAGCCTGCCAGGCTGCTCTGTCCAAGGGTTTCTCCAGGCAAGAATGCTGGAGTGGGTTGCCATGCCCTCCTCCTGGGGAACTTCCCAGCCTAGGGATTGAGCCCAGGCCTCCCGCACTGCAGGCAGATTTTTTATCATCTGAAACACAATCCTGGGTTGTAATTTTTCTACGAGAGTTTTCGGCTAATGTGTCAGCTATGTTTGGGTTCAGAGAACAGCACAATGGTGATTTAGTCTCACTATTTGAACCCACAATGTTACGTAACATAGATTAATAAAAGAAATGATGATTTAAGCCTTTTTGCTATAAGTGTAGTAAGCAGTAAATATTGAAAAAGCAGCTTTCATAAAAAAATAGAAAATCACTTTTATCCAAGAATATAATTTAGCGATTTGAAAGTAAAAGGAGGTTACTAAACACTGACCAGAGTTTTGATATATGAAAACTTATTTTATATATACAATTTGATCATCTAGCTTTTAAGTTGGAGGCTGGAGGGTTACAAATTCTATGAGTATGGTTGAACAAGGTTATTTTGTTCCAGTTACTTAAAAAGCAAAGGGTCTATTTTCTTCTTTCATGGCTTTTGGTTTAACTACCGATGTCCTGTTTTATATCATGTTTTTGTTCTTTAAAGAGATCCATGAAATTCTTAAAATGTTGACTTACATTCCTATCGACACATTTAATGATTTTAGAGATGCTTAAAAAAAATTTTTTTTTTTATAGCTCTTCAATTGGTTACGGCTCTCTGGAACGTGAACTTTAAATTTCTTTCTTTTTATCATCTAGGTCCAATAATAATCTCTAAGCAAACACTCAAAAAACACAGGAGAGCTCTTTATAAAGTCATCCAGTGATGAATCTTTTATATGGTGGAAATAAAACCCCTTTGTAGTATAAACTACATTTTCAATAAGCTAGATGTTTATTATGTTTTACATGGCTTTTATATGTTTATGTTTGTATGGGGTAGGAATGAGTAAAAGATGAGCTCACTGTAGGTCTAAGCCAACATAATTATTTGTCAATTAAAATATACATATGGGGATGCAAAAAAAGTATTTTAACATGCCCACTTTTATATTTTGGAGAAATCATTTTCCCTATGATTAAAGGATATCCCTTTGCATGGAATTCATCAAAAATTTCCTGTCCTTCTAGCAGTGAAATGATTGTAATTCTGTCAACATGTCATAGGGGCATATGTAACCTTCTTTTATTGTGTCAGCCTACAGGCATCCTTGATCTCAATTGGTGTGAATTTCATTTAATTGCTGAGCTGTGGAAAGATGCAAGGTAGATTCGGATATTTTTTTCCCTTGTAGTTCACACTTTTTTTTTCTCTGGAAGCTGAATATGTCTAACTAGCAGGGCTCCCTAATTCTGATGGCTTGTCTCTAATTAGTTATCGTTCAGCTACCATCTTGTTTTATATTTCAGGTCAATATTGGTCATTGTACTGCATACTTGCTTTGTTTTTCAGATAGAAATTTATTTTACCAATGATAATTCTGTTCATGTAGGCAACAACAAAGTAATTATAGAGAAAATAATAGTGGTGTAAATGAAAAAAAAAAGAAAAAAATGAGCTTTGGAGAGTTGCTTCAATTTAAAGGCTACTCTTGAAGGAAGTTTCATATTTTCTAGTGGCCAAAAGATGTTTAATATTTTGGGAGGGGTTATGGTTTTAATTATAGTCTAAGCATTGTCTGAAAGAAGAATCCTGCATTGATCCCATTGTTCTGAAAGCATCTATACCTTTATTTCATTTTGGTGCTAGTTTGGTTCACAAACAATGACTCATTTTGTTCTTAAGTTGCCTAAGAATTCTGGCATCCCAAATTCCCAATCCATATATACACTGCTATATTCAGAATAGATAACCAGGGCTTCCCTGATGGTCTAGTGGTTGAGAATCCACCTGCCAATCCAGGAGTCACCGGTTCAATCTTTGATCCAGGAAAATCCCACATGCTGCGGAGTAATTAAGCCCATTCACCACAACTACTGAGCCCACGCGCCTAGAATGTGTGCTCCAAAACGAGAAGCCACCGCAATGAGAAGCCCTCACAGAGCAACCAAGACCCAGCACAACCAAAGATGAATAAAGAATAGAATAAAACATAACCAACAAGGACCTATTAAAAAAAAAGAATTCGGGCATCACTGGTCTAAGAGGTAACCAAAAATGTGAAAGCAGAATTGCATGACATACCAGAATTCGAAGCAAGCTACCCAGAAATAGGAGTTCACCTGATTAGTTCCTACGTAGACTTTTTAAAAATCACTGAAGGGCTATTTGGGATTCTCTGCAGATCTCAAGATGGATAAAAATACTCTGTTGGTCAGCAAGCACATGATAGAGTCAAGTAGTTGGCTTATTAGAAAGTCTTGAAAGAGCGTCACATACACAAAAGGAAACAAGCAAAAAGCTTTTCCATCAAAACAAAGGGCTTCCTAGGTGGTGCAGTGGTAAAGAATCTGCCTGCCAGTATAGGGGATGGAAGAGACTCAGGTTCAATCGCTGGGTCGGGAAGACAGCCTGGAGAAGGCAATGGCAACCCACTCCAGTACTCTTGCCAGGAAAATCCCACTGACAGAAGAGCCAGGAGGCTACAGTCCATGCGGTTGCAAAGAGTCAGACTTAACTGAGTGACTGAGCATGTTCAAACACATACACACACACACCAAAACAAATCAGATGTGTTAGGGACTGAAGTAAGGTCAGTGTGACAATTGTGTTGTGAGTGAGGGAGGGGTGGTGGGAAGTGACTGCCAGGATTTGTAGGTCTTATTGATTTTAATAAGGGTTGAATTTCACCCTAAGCATAATGGGAAGCAGAGAACTGAAAGCTTTAGAATTACTTTGTTGACAGAGAGGTAATTCAAATCAGTGTGACAATTGTGTTGTGAGTGAGGGAGGGGTGGTGGGAAGTGACTGCCAGGATTTGTAGGTCTTATTGATTTTAATAAGGGTTGAATTTCACCCTAAGCATAATGGGAAGCAGAGAACTGAAAGCTTTAGAATTACTTTGTTGACAGAGAGGTAATTCAAGGGTGATTGCTTTGATCCAGGTGAGAGATGCAGGTGGTTTGCACTAGGGTGAGAGTGGAGAATGTGAACAGTGGTTGGAAAACTAGGTTTTCAAACTACTTTGGAAAACTAGGTTTTCAAACTACTTTGGAAAACTAGGTTTCCAAACTATTTTGAAAAACTAGGTATGTGTATGAAGCAAAGAAAGGATGCCTCCTAGATTTGGGGGAGGATTGGGTGATTGAGGGAGAGAAGAGAGAAGTCAGTGGTAGGCCCTTGACCAGGTTAAGTTTGAGGTGATCATTTGTATTGAGATGAAGACGCTAAATACAAGTTGGATGGAGGAGACAGAACTCAGTGCAGGGATTGTAGGCTGTGGAAATGCACCATTGACAGGTGAATTTATTTGAAACTGGGATTGAATGAGATCACACAGGAGGAAGCAGAAGGAGGAGGACAGAGCTGAGGACAGGACCCTGTGAACCCTGTTCTATTGGTAGGTTTTTATAGAAGGGAGGGGGGCTTCCCTGGTGGCTCAGATGGTAAAGAATCTGTCTGCAATGCAGGAGACCTGGGTTCGACTCCTGGGTTGGGAAGATCCCCTGGAGAAGGGAATGGAAACCCACTCCAGTAATCTTGCCTGGAGAATTCCATGGACAGAGGAAGCTGGTGGGCTGCAGTCCATGGGGTCGCAAAGAGTCAGACCTAACTGAGCAGCTAACATACACACACATGCATAGAAGGGAGGACCCGGGAAAGGAGCTTACCTGGGATGTGTTAGGAAAATGAGACAAACATAGTTTATGGAAATTAAGACAGTAAATAGAGGAAAAGAATGCAGTCCATCATGGCAAATCCTACTGAAACTTTAGGCCAGAACCATCCGCTCTGAAAAGTCCTGGGTCTTGTGAGGGTACAAGTCTTTCCTGACCTACAAGGCAAGCTTGGGGTGACACACCATTAAAAGGTGACTGATGCCCTTTCCCCATTCTGATAAACTCCAGTTCTTCATGTTTAAATCCTACCCATCTCCAAGAAGCTCCATAAAACTACAGAAACATCCTCAAATCATCTGAGACAAGAAAGGTCCAAGGGAAAAAGATACTCAACTTTCGACAAACAGGGAAATAAAGGTCTAGAAAAGCTGAGGATTGTTTGGGCTCAGTGCTCCCTTTGTGGCCTCTTTCTTGCAAATCCAGAGATAAACAGTTTGCCATCCTCCCAGGAGGTAAGCAGATGGTAGAATAAACACATTCATCGTTCCCTCTCTTATGGTGCACATNAACTTTCGACAAACAGGGAAATAAAGGTCTAGAAAAGCTGAGGATTGTTTGGGCTCAGTGCTCCCTTTGTGGCCTCTTTCTTGCAAATCCAGAGATAAACAGTTTGCCATCCTCCCAGGAGGTAAGCAGATGGTAGAATAAACACATTCATCGTTCCCTCTCTTATGGTGCACATGGTCTGTCATTATAACTAACCCCCATGCGCACAAGTTGGAGCAAAAGTTCCAGGTGGTCTCTGCTCAGGGAAGTTAAGGCATGAACTTGAGATACAGAGGGTACTTGGTGACTCAGAAAGGCAACTCTGGGACCAGGACATCACAACACTGTGCATTTTTTTTCTTAAGAAAAGAAACTTATGAGTCACACAATAAAAATATGAATTCTAGTGGGGCGGGACAGGAAAAGGGTAAGGGATTAAGAGATATAAGCTACTTTGTATAAACTAAGCTCCAAGGATATATTGTATAGCACAGGGAATATGGGTTAGTTGCTCAGTTGTGTCCAGCTCTTTGTCCATGGGATTCGCCAGGCAAGAATACTGGGATGGGAAGCCATTCCCTTCTCTGTAAAGAATCTGCCCACAATGCAAGAGACCTGGGTTTGATTCCTGGGTCAGGAAGATCCCTGGAGAAGGTAATTGGTACCCATTTCAGTATTCGTGCCTTGAGAATTCCATGGACAAAGGAGTCTGGTGGGCTACAGTCCTTGGGGTCACAAAGAGTTGACTAATACTTTTGCTTTTTTTTCACTTTCACAGGGATTATGGCCAATTTTTTTATAATAACTATAAATGGAGTATAAACTTTAAAAATTGTGAATCCCTCTGTCGTACACCTGAAACTTACATAATGTTGGACATCAACTAGATTGTAAATAAAAAAACCCACAAATTTGATAATGCTATAGTTCCTGGAGTATGTGATTTCTTGGTGTAACTTAGAGCAACAGTGATGCATTGAATCCAAAATTTGCTCTCACAGCCAGTAGCACTTCACAAAACTTATTCTTCCTTAGGCATCAGTATAAAGCAGAGTTTCTAAATGAGGCAGTTTCAATATATAGCAGAGACAGTTGGAAACGTCTGGAGACAGGCAGTTTGGGTTGTCACACTGGGGCCTGTTGCTGCGTTTAGTGGGTAGAGGCCAGGGATGCTCCTGAACGTCCCACAACCTACAGAAGAGTCCCCCACAACAAAGAACTATCAGACCCAAAATGTCAATGCAGTCAAGATAGAGAAACTCTTGTACAAAGAAAACTAAAAAATCGTCTTTAATTCTTAGCATTAGACTTACTTTTCAAACGCATTGAGTGTACCATCTCATGAGTTCATTTTCCTGGCTGTTCTATCATTATATAACAACATCTGTGTCTCCATTTTTTGCCATTTGTCTCAGTTTGTAAAAAGAAAATGAGAAAGATATTCCATTAGAAGAAGTGTGCAAGTGCCCACAGCCAGCTACTGAATCCATTAATGCATTTTAGTATTTCTTGTGAAATTTTGTGATGCTGATATTGTAAATGAAACCACCACTGCTTCTACAACAAAATTTGACATTTTAAAGTCATTTTGAGGGAGGAACAGAAATGAAAAGAAAAAAAATTCAGATTTCAAGCTCACCGGGTAGTGGGTAAACCACTGTAATTGATTTTCAACCAAACAACTCTTTCCTTAATCATATTATCAACTCAACACCACACTTCTGCTGGACTCTGTGATGCTTGTAAGACAGTGCAGTAAAAGCTTAGTATATGCATCTTGAATCAGAGAAGCTCCTTGACTGGCATGTGCTTCCTGCATCCCTGTAATTATTCCTACTTAGCGATATGAAATCCTGGTCTTAGCAAATTTTTGTCTGGGACACTAGTTATCCCCAGATGACGGAGGTTCTTATTTCAAATTCATCTCTTCACCCCACCTTATGATTGTAACAATGCCACCCTGCCTGAAGGTTTGACTTTGACAAACCCATTTTTTTCCCCCACTATTCTTTTTCAAAAAATACTGTTCCTATGCTCCTTATCCTAGAGAGGAAAACTGGTTTTGGCCTGCTCTTTAAAGCATTCTTTTAGTACCACAGGAGCTGAGTCCTTGCAAAGTGGCCAGCCAAGGGCTCTGTGAGTTTTCATAAGTGTATTCTGGAATCCTCAGTCAAAACATTGCTATGGGGTTGAAGAATCCAAGGCAGAGTGAACAGCCGTAGGGAAGGGAATGGACAAAGCAAATGTTCTGAGCTGTGTTACCCAAGCACCAAGACATCAGCTTCCCTTGCAAAGATGGGTGAAGAATTCACCCATTAGAATTCTGTGATTTGTATGGAAAATAGAGGATATACTAAGACACATCAGTCTATCACCTTCTAAGTAGGACAAGATCACTAACTGATCCCAACTGATAGGAACTGGAAAAACCGTGAGTGCTTGCTTTTTAAAATTTATTATACTAACTCTACTATACTACAACTTGGGCAAGCTCTGGGAGATAGTGAGGGACAGGGAGGCCAGGCATGCTGCAGTCCATGGGGTTGCAAAGAGTTGGACATGATTTGGCAACTGAACAGCAACTGCATAACTATTGTTTGATTCTTGTTTGATGCAATTGAGACAGTTTCCTTTGGACATAAGCTGTTTGACCATACTGCTGCCCTTTCCCTATAAAGCGATAATCAAATAGGACAAAAGGAAACAGCTCACCTCTCCTTGGATACAAAGGAGCTTGGATAATAAGTGTTATTTTAAAACTTGAGTATCTCAGAGTCCTTTCCACATTCTCTTCATCAAGACTTCCATTATTGCTGGTGGGGCAATTACTTCTTATTCCCTAACTTTTCACAGGAAAGAAGTAGCAGCCTTTAATCATAGGTATTTTGCTGGCTTAAAAATTGGGGACAGTAGTTAAAAGTGAGGAGAGAGATCAAAAGTAACAAAAACAGAATTGAGGGGAAAGAATGCTAAAAAATTCGGAAGAGGTTTGGAAGAAGGACAGAGGAAACTAGAGATTTCTTTTCAAAAGAGTCCACACACTCTGGGCTTCTATTCCTTCTGAATGTTAATTACAGTCTTTACCTTGGCATTTTGCTCTCATATCAGGGAAGCAATTACTGGCCTAATTCAAATTCATAGCAGCCATTAACAATGAACAAACAGATACATTATTTTAATTCCATTTGCTTCTTCCTTTCTGCTGATGTATTGACCCATGAAGCTTTGACTGGATGTCCTGTAATTGGCATTTGGCAAAGGTTGTTATCATCATCATGCTTTTCATATATGAGTATTTATTAAGCACATATTGCATATATAATACCTTGCAAGGGCAGGCAGCTTAAAGACCACAGGCCAGAAATAGTTTGTGCCTTTATAGAGTTTATGTAACAATGACTTTATTTTTTAGATAAAAATTTAGTCTGCTTATATGCGTGTGTGTATAAGGGTCAAGGTGAATCCAACAGGCTAACAGAATTATTATTTCTTAGCTTAAGTATAATTTATAACTGTTCTCCATATATTATTTCAGTCATATATGTTTGGCATTATTCTTGGCTCAACAATACCAGTTATATCAAACTCCCAAGGCAAGATCTCACAATGAGATAGAGTTCATAAAAAAGAGGAAAACAAGAGAAAAAGCTCTAAAATGGTATAATCTATAACCGTTTCCCTGTGATTTCCTTTTCTTTCTTGAATCAATGACTTCTTATCACAAATCTCTACAATATTCTTGCTCTCCAATCGGTTTCACACACTGACATAATTTTTGTTATGCTTTTATTTGGAGATATTTAATATGTGTGAAGTAATTTGTTTGCATGTCCTTCCTCAGGTTCATTTAATGCCACTGTCTTGGGTCCTAAGATAATTAGTCCTTACACAAAAGAGTTAGTTTGGCTATAAACACCACCCAAATCCCTCAGAACCATGAAAATTCCATGAGCTGTGGGCAAGTCCTTTACCTTCTGGGACCTCAATCCCCACTTCTGAAAAACAAGATGATGGGATTCTAGAGTAACTTCCAGCTCTGAGACTTTATTTACATATTTATTTTAAAATGTGTTCATTCCGTCAGCTAAAGATTGGCACTTGCCATCTGCCTTTACAAGGAGAAATTCACTGGCCACAGCAGTTGCTGACCTTCAACACATCCTGAAAAGAGTTCGGGGTGGAGATGGGGAATGAGGCCCTCTGTGCTGTGGGAAAACTGGAAGAACAGGCTTTTGACATTTTCAGGAAGAGATTTTAGGAGCTCAAATTCTTGCATTTTCTCACATTTAGAAAATCACCAGATCATGAACAGAGACACTGCTGTTTGTGACCAGCCACAACTTTCTGCCACAGTGTGTGTTTGATTGCATGGATCCACTTTACTAAAACCACATATATACTCACGCTCCCCCATCTCTTCAGAGCAGTTCCTCAGAGCTATCTGAGAGGCTGTCTTCCAGGCTAGAGTTCTCATTTTGCCCCAAATAAAACCTTACTTTCGCATTGTGTGTGTGTGTGTGTGTGTGTTTTAATCGACAATTACATGATAGTACTGACACATGATCCTGTGTTTCTCAACTTGTAGACTGAAATAGAATTATTGTGCAACAGGAAAATTTTATTTAACAGTTGATGTTTCCTCTTTTTCCCTTTTAATTTTGCTTCCTGCCTCAAACACTCAGTGTTGTCATAACTTCCCTTTCTCAAATCAGCTCCAAAAGCATAAAATGTGAAATCCTACCTAGTCCCTTGTTTGTGTGCATTTATTTATGTTCATAAAATCCACATTCCTGAAGTTCTCCCTATAAAGGATCTAGGGACTTCCCCGCTGGTCCAGTGGCTAAGATTCCACACTCCCATTGCAAGGGGCCTGGGTTCAATCCCTGGTTGGGGAACTCGATCCTACATGGCTCAACTAAAGAGTTGGCGTGCTGCAACTAAGAACCAGAGCAGCCACATAAATAAAAACATAAAAACGAACATTTTAAAACACTGTCTAGTAAAGTGCATCTTTAGATGCTTAGTGATAATTGACTTAAGCTAACAATATAAAACTTACTAAAAAATTAATAATTTCTGAATTTTATCATGCCTGCTATTAGAAGGAAATTATTATAAAGGAAGTCACCTTGTTGAATTCGCCACCCAACATAGGAATCCCACCTCACCACCCTTGACAGATGGTTATCTAGTTTGCTCCTGCTTCAGCAGTGACCAGCTGCTCACATATTCTTATAGTGGGTCATTTATAACTATTGACCAGCTCTGATGGGAACTGTTTTCTGTACAAGAACCAAAACTCTCTCTATACTTCATTCAGTTTTTCTTATTTTGCCTCTAGATTTACAAGGAATTCATCTACATTGTCACCATCCAAGTATTTAATGATAATGATCATTTCCTCATTATCTGACATTAACTTCATTTGATTGACCAACTTTTCTTACCTTAAATAGAGGAAAGAAATCTGCTATCACCCTGCTTGATGGATTCGAAAGCCCCGAATACTATCAGATGGCTAGACATTTGCTGACATTTAATGAAGTGCCTAGAGATTGAGTCTACACACTCCATTGGAGACTTTCTAGATCAAATTGTTCACTGATTATAGAGACTGGGGTCTGTAATTCGCACCCTTAACATTGAGTTATTATTTACATGTCCACTAGAGCATTGTACTCAAAGAGCCAGCATTTCAAATGAATCTGAATATTTAATCCAGATTGATAAACTGGTGGAAAGTCAGCCACCCCACAAGCTCACGATTTCAGTGTTTACTTCAAGAGTTGAGTTCCACTGAAAAAATGGCTTGTTTTTAAGAGATAAAAGTCTGAGTTGTAGGCCAGTCTTGGTGGACCAGTTGCTCTCCTACTTGTACCGTTAAAGACTTTCTGAGCTTTGGTGTTTTCATCTACTTTATCTTCTCTCCTTCAAACCAGTAGGGGACATATAGAGAAGGAATCTTTGGGTGGTTGGCAAATCTATTTGTCTAAAGTTTTGGTACAATAATAAAGCTTAAAGTTATAAAATCTAGGTAAAAAAATAACCACAGGATCTGAATGATATCACTTATATGTGGAATCTAAAAAGCAAAGCAAGCTAGCGAACATAACATAAAAGAAGCAGAGTCACGTGTACAGAGAACAGACTAGGGCAAGCCAGGGGTGAGGGGTGGGACATACAAATACTTGGGCATAAGATAGGCTATAGGGATGTGTTTTCCAGTGCGGTGAATATACTCAATATTTTGTAATAACTACAAATGGAGAGTGAATTTTAAAAATTGTATAAAAACTTATAAAAAGTAAAGAAGTTCTATGGGTGGGCAAACTTTTCCTATAGAGGACCAAGAGTAAATATGCTTGCCTTTGTGAACCACACAGTCTCTGACACTACTCAACTTTACAATATTAGTCCAAAAGCAGCCATAGGTAATATATAAATGAATGGATATGGTAATAGATATTCCAAAATATTGGAACATTTTATCTGTTCCAATAAAATGTTACTAAAAACAGTAGTTCATCCTGATTTCCACAAAGTCAGAGGGGGGGAGGTGGTAACAGGGGAAATTCAAGAAGATTTTGGCAGAAAGAAATGAGCCCAAACATTTTTTCTTTTCTCATCTCCTCAAAGTGCTAAATGAAAGACTGAAGGCTGGAGGAGAAGGGGATGACAGAGGATGAGATGGCTGGATGGCATCACTGACTCAATGGACATGAGTTTGAGCAAGCTCCGAGAGTTGGTGATAGACAGGGAGGCCTGGCGTGCTGCAGTCCATGGGGTCGCAATCTCCTCAAAGTGCTAAATGAAAGACTGAAGGCTGGAGGAGAAGGGGATGACAGAGGATGAGATGGCTGGATGGCATCACTGACTCAATGGACATGAGTTTGAGCAAGCTCCGAGAGTTGGTGATAGACAGGGAGGCCTGGCGTGCTGCAGTCCATGGGGTCGCAAAGAGTGGACACGACTGAGAGACTGAATGGAAGTGCTAAGTGAGTAAGTGAGACGTGAGGCTCCACTTCACATTTTTGTGTATAATTTCAGGTGGTATTTCTTTTTTTAAAAATGTACTTATTTTTTAATTGAAGGATAATTGCTTTACAGAATTTTGCTGTTTTCTGTCAAACCTTAATATGAATCAGCCATAGGTATACATTTATCCCCTCTCTTTTGAACCTCCCTCCCATTCTCCGCCCCATCCCACCCCTCTACGTTGATACAGAGTCCCTGTTTGAGTTTCCTGAGACATACAGCAAATTCCTGTTGACTTTTTATTTTACATATGGTAATGTAAGTTTCCATGTTACTCTTTCCATACATGTCACCCTCTCCTCCCCTCTCCCCATGTCCATAAGTCTATTTTCTATGTGCTTCTCCATTTCATTTCTCCAGGTGGCATCTCTTTACCCTGAAGGACTCTTACTCCCCTGCTGCCACTGCCGCTAAGTCAATTCAGTCGTGTCCGACTCTGTGCGACCCCATAGACGGCAGCCCACCAGGCTCCTCTGTCCTTGGGATTCTCCTGGCAAGAACTCTGGAGTGGGTCGCCATTTCCTTCTCCAGTGCATGAAAGTGAAAAGTGAAAGTGAAGTCGCTCAGTCTTGTTTGACTCTTCGCGACCCCATGGACTGCAGCCTACCAGGCTCCTCTGCCCATGGGATTTTCCAGGCAAGAGTATTGGAGTGGGGTGCCATTGCCTTCTCTGCTAGTCCCACCTTGAAGTTGAAACAATATTTTAAATGCAAATGCTTCTGAGAGTCAGTCCATTGGTAGTCTCCCCCTGAGACTTTCAGGTTCCTATGGGAAGGAGGTGAACTTCTACATTGCAGTGAGTTCAGGGTGGCTGAGCCAGAGGAGAAAGGAGAGGAAGATGGATCTCACACATTCACACAGTTTGAGAGCTTCACAAATGTACCTGTGATTTTGTGTTCATTCATAGAAGAGTCTGAAGGCAAGTGGGTTGGATAGATAGGAGAGGAAAGAGAAAAGAAAAAAATTATTATATAAGTTTCTTCATGTCTGCTGAGATGGGATGGGGGATATTTTAATGGGAATGCTGCCACTCTTTCACCATTAAATATTAAGAACATCATTAAAACTTTTGCTTCTATGATTAAGAGCAAATATTGGGACCCAGTAGCTCAGCTGGTAAAGAATCCGCCTGCATTGCAGGAGACCCCAGTTCAATTCCTGGGTTGGGAAGATTTCCTGGAGAAAGGGGTAGGCTACCCACTCCAGTATTCTTGGGCTTCCCTGGTGGCTCAGATGGTTTAGAATCTGCCTACAATGAGGGAGACCTGGGTTCAGTCCCTAGGTTGGGAAGATCCCCTGGAGGAGGGCATGGCAACCCACTTCAGTATTCTTGCCTAGACAATCCCCATGGACAGCGGAGCCTGGTGGGCTACAGTCCATGGGGTCCCAAAGAGTCAGACACGACTGAGCGACTAAGCACAGCACAATAGACATGATACAGCAGAATACCAATGCAGATGACAGAATGAAGGAGAAAGCAGTGTGCCTGTGCGGGACTGACCTAAGCCCAATGCTGCTGCTGTTGTTCAATCGCTGTCGTGTTCCACTCTTTGTGACCCCGTGGACTATAGCCCGCCAGGCTCGTCTGTCCTCCACATCCAAACTTTCCAGCAAAAAAGGCCTCACAGAGAAACCAGAGGCTATCCTCCACTGCCAGAGATGCTGATCACCAGCCTTTTAATTTTCTAGTTTGAATTAAAGTACCCCTTGACGTATATTTGGTTGTTAATTATTATATTATTGTTCATTATTTCTGAAAAGTAATAACATGTTTAATAAAAATCGGAGCTACAATAATGAAAATCATTTAGATAATTTCAAGCGTTTCACCTCCTGAGGACTTCAATTTGATTTCTAAAACACAGTAGAAACTTTCTAATTCAGACTAATGACAGAGAGCCCCATTGTGAATTACCAAATTTTTCAGATGAGTGGGTATGCAAACAGACACACAAAAATCAAGGAATGTAAACCACACAATATGCTTCATCCCTTTGTTTTGACAATAGTAGTTCAGACTTCACAGTCTCTGATAAAACTTTCCGGTACCTCGATATAAATGTATTGTCGCTTGTTTCACAAAGATAATGAAGTCTTAGTAATCAGAAATCTCACTATAGAAGTCAGACATTAAATCTTTGCTCAGAGATCGCTTTGGGACTGCAGGGGTTTGCAAAATAATTATCTGGCTTACAGAGTACTGAAGTGAGAACGACACAATGTCTACTGTAGATGCAAAGTGAGGAACAGAGGTAAAAAGACGTTTTAATCTATCTCGTGGCTTCCCAGGTAGCTCAGTGGTAAAGGATCCACCTGACAAGCAGGAAACACAGGTTTGATCCCTGGCTCAGGAAGATCCACTGGAGAAGGAAATGGCAACCCACTCCAGTATTCTTGCCTGGGAAATCCCAGGGACAGAGGAGCCTGGTGAGCTACCGTCTATGGGGTCTCCAAAGAATCGGACACGACTTACGACTAAACAGCAACAACACATGGTTGCATTTAGTGTTACTCTGGTATTTTTTCTCTGCAATCACAGATCTTTCGGGGCAGAAGAGAGCTCATATGTGTTTTCTCTCACAACCTCCTTGTCTACCCTACTGCCGTGTTGATTACGACTTTATGATCTTCCCTTCAAGAACGGAGGAGGTCCAACTTAATTACATGCAATGCTCCCTTGCCTGAGAAAAGGCTACACATTTTTATGTGTGGAATGGGACCCAGGCCCAAGGGTAATGTTGAGATTCAGAATCTCAAACACTTAGATATAATTTTTTTTTTAGTAAATCATCTTTTTATTGATACTGCCAATTTCATAAGCTGTTTTTATTTATTTAATTGGAGGCTAGTGACTTTACAATATTGTAGTGGTTTTTGCCATACATTGACATGAATCAACCATGGGTGTACATGGGATGGGCAGGGAGGTGGGAGGGGGGTTCAGGATGGGGGACACATGTACACTTAGATTTTTATCATCCATCATTTTCTCATCATCTCCTCCCCCTCTTCCCTCTGTTAATCTTGATGAGTTGTTCTCAACCCTGCTCTCCACTGAGTCACTTGGGGAGCTATTTGAACACATGGTCCCTCGTGTGCAGACATTCTGCCTTAATTGACTGAGTCACTGGGAGAGTGGGGAGAAAGGACCCACGAGGAGCTGTGCTTTTGTGTCATGTCATCAGTATTACACTCTGTGTCTTTAGGAGAGTTACAGCAGTGGGGACTCGTGTAGATTCCAGAGTCGGGAACCACGTCACTGTCTGGTAGAAGTAAGGAGCAGAAGCGTGAGTCTTGGAATCAGCCTGCTGGGTTTGAATTCTCACTCTACACTTACTAGGTAAAATACAGTTAAAGAAGGTATCCAACCGTAGAAGTGTGATTAAAAGAGTTAATATACATGAAAGGTTAAGAACAGTTTCAAAACACAGCAAGAACTGGAAACTTGGAGTTGTTATTCAAAGGGATCTGGAGGGCAAGAGAAAGAGAAAGCAAAAGGCACCACTTTACAATGACTGTAGGTTCTGAAAAAGGTTAGGCTGGGGCCACCGGAGACAGCAGAATTGCTGAGAGCTGTCAGAAAGAACAGGATGGCCCTTTTGGGTAGACACCATGAATGGTTTGAAGCAGAGTCAGTTTTATAGGATCTTTTATTTTGTACCTATTTTGGGGAAGAAAACTTATGTTAGAAAAGATCCAGGGGAATAAAATTGCTTATATTTAAAGAAAGGTCCTCCTGAGCTCTAATAAATTTTGTTTATCACCAAAAATAGATCTGGACCAGTTTTTAGAGGGTGGACCAGTTTTTGAAATGCTTGCTTATCCATGGAAGGAACTATTGCAGAGATGCAATATGCTGTGTTAAATGTTCCAAACATAGACACAATTATAACCTAGACTTTCTGAGAATTTGCAAATCATTCATATTGTGGTTACATCCCCTTTGAGTGGCAACATTTGCATTTTGGACTTTTCCTTCTTGTTTTGTTTCCTTTTGTTTCAAGGCAGGCAGGGCTCATAGAAGAGAATCCAAGTTGGATACCTGTTTAAGCAAAAACTAATTAGGGAAGCAAATCCACTGCTCCCCTTGAAAATCAAATATCACCTACCAGAATCAAGTCAAAATGACTTTTAGATTGTCTGTTATTTGGGAATATCTGTACCACAGCTCCTTCAATTACCAAGTCTAATTTGGAGTTGACTGCAAATTTAAGCACTTTTAGCAGGAGAAGTTCATGAGCCATTCAGGCTAAATCTAATTCATTTGTACAGTATTTCTTGGGCAAAGGTGGGTACCAAGGGATTTGACTAAGTATAGAGACAAGGAAAACTGCAGCGTGAGGGGCTTTCTGAAGCTCTGTAAGTGCGGTGAGGGCAGAAGAAGAAGATTGGATGTGGTTGTCCTCACCTCCAACTGTTTTGACTCCTGGTTTGCCTAACTTGCCCGCTGGCACTCTTGATTGCTCCCCCAACACTTCTCTCTCTCTCTCTCTCTTTCTGCATAACACACAGAGGGGGAAAAAAAAAAACAAACCTGGGTAGAGCAATGTTTACACATATTATGTCTATGTGCATCTCCATATCATGCAGATCCTGTGAAAACCTGGAAACTGCAGTATTTGAACATAATTGAAAGGGCGCCTGCTAATGTAGAGCCTGTGACAGCTGTAACCAAGATTTACAGTTGCCAACGGTTGACAACTCGGCTATTGGGTGAGAAGAGAGTGATGGGAATCTGATTTGATGGGATGACCCTTTCTGACTTGTGAACAAAGAAACCTGCATATCTATTTTTAACCAGGCTCTGGAGACTTCCAGTAATTGACATTTGGAGCTGAGGCTCCTACTTGTCCCAGTTCCTGGGGATATTTGCATCTCTTTCTGTGTTTGGGTTTTGTCTGCCTAATCCCTCCGAGTGAGCGGGTGGGGATGCAGCATCGCCTCAGCGTTGGCAGGAGACTCAGAGATGCCCTCCTCTCTGCATGTGCTCACGGCGGCCGCCTCCCTCCTCTCCGGCTGGGGCTTCCAACTGGAAACCTGGCGTTTTCTATTCCAAGAAAAATGCAAATACTACTCTGAGCTTTTATGAGTTTTTATACCTGAGTGCCACTGATACATCCAAGTTTAGGCTTCACAAGTGTTATTTATCACAGTAGCGAAAAAAAGAGCCACCAGGGTTAGATCCTTAAGATGAGGTCCAACAGAATCCACAATGAAGCCGGAACTTGGGATTTGGGGGTTTAACACAAAATTTCTCATGCAAGGGAGTGGCGGCATTAAATTGTAGTCTCTGAATGTGGTTGTTGGATCTTCTCGTTGTCTCCTTGGTGTTACTCATTTCATCCCACCCATCTTCCAATGCTTGGGTTTTACTCCACCTCTTCCTAAACAAAACCTCTTCCCTTGAAAAGACTCAGTGATTTATTCATACAATCATACAGAAGAGGTTTATCTGCTACTTCTTAGGATGTTTCTTTTTTTAAACCATTTTAATAGGGATAAAGCCTTTAAGCCAAAGGACTAAACCTTTTGGCTTGGGAATTTCAGATCTCTTGTGGGGATGATATTTCCAGCTTAAGGTGAAGACTGGAGATTTTTCTGGAATCACTAAAATGTCAGAAATATATGGTTAGCAAAAGGAAAACAGGGAAGGAGGGATAAATTAGGTGTTTGGAATTAAAACATACACACTACTATATATAAAATAGATAACCACAAAGACCTACTATAAAGCACAGGAAAATAAACTCAACATCTTGCAATAACCTGTAACAGAATAGAATGTTTTTAAAAAAGAACATGTTGCTGTTTGTTCTTGTTTTGGTCACCAAGTCACGTCTGAATCTTTTGTGACCCCACGGACTTTAGCCCGCCAGGATCTACATTTCTACAAATTGCCATGGAATTTCTCAGGCAAGACTACTGAAGTGGGTTGCCATTTCTTTCTCCAGGTGGCTCAGGGGTAAAGAATTCTCCTGTCAATGCAGGAGGCTCAGGTTTGATCCATGGGTTGGGAAGATCCACTGGAGAAGGAAATGGCAACCCACTCCAGTTTCCCTGCCTGGGAAGTCTGTTGGACAGAGATACCTGGCAGGCTATTAGCTTGTGGAGTTGCAAAAGAGTCAGACATGACTTAGCAACTACACCACAACAAAAAAGAACATATATTTATATGTATAACTGAATCATTTTGTTGTACATCCCAAACTAACACAGCATTGTAAATTAGCTATATTTCAATAAAAATTTTAAAAAGGAAAAAAGTCAGCATTTAAGTGTTATAGATGCCATTTCTCTCTGTACAAGATCAGTCTCCCCTAAGATGAAGTTAGGGGTGTGAAATCTGGAAGATATTTTGAAGATGCCATTCTCTTCTTCACTACTGATTACCATAATCACTTAGAAAACACAAACTTTTTCACTTCAGTTGAAAGCCAGAAGCAGTGTATCATGCCTCTAGGGGAAAACATAGGCAAAACACTCTCTGACATAAAGCACAACAAGATCCTTTTTGACCCACCTCCCAGAGTAATGGAAATAAAAGCAAAAATAAAGAAATGGGACCTAATTAAACTTAAAAGCTTTTGCACAACAAAGGAAACTATAAACAAGGTGAAAAGACAGGCTTCAGAATGGGAGAAAATAATAGCAAATGAAACAACTGACAAAGAATTAATCTCCAAAATATACAAGTAGTTCATGTAGCTCAATACCAGAAAAACAAATGACCCAATCAAAAAATGAGCCAAAGAACTAAACAGACATTTCGCCAAAGAAGACATACATATGGTTAACAAACACATGAAAAGATGCTCAACATCACTCATTATCAGAGAAATGCAAATCCAGACCACAATGAGGGGCCATTCCATGCTGGTCAGAATGGCTGCCATCAAAAAGTCTACAAACAATAAATGCTGGAGAAGGTGTGAGAGAAAAAGGAATCTTCTTACACTGTTGGTAGGAATGCAAACTAGTACAGCCACTATGGAGAACAATGTGGAGATTCCTTAAAAACCTGGAAATAGAACTGCCATATGACCCAGCAATCCCACTGCTGGGCATACGCACTGAGGAAATCAGAATTGAAAGAGACACAGGTACCCCAATGTTCATTGCAGCACTGTTTACAATAGCTAGGACATGGAAATGACCTAGATGTCCATCAGCAGATGAATGGTTAAGAAAGTTGTGGTACATATACACAATGGAATGTTACTCAGCTATTGCAAAGAATGTATTTGAATCAGTTCTAATGAGGTGGATGAAACTAGAGCCTATTATGCAGAGTGAAGTAAGTCAGAAAGAAAAACACCAATACAGTATATTAACACATATATATGGAATTTAGAAAAATGGTAATGATGACCCTATATACGAGACAGCAAAAGAGACACAGAAGTAAAGAATAGACTTTTGGGGCCTGTGGGAGAAGGCGAGGGTGGGATGATTTGAGAAAATAGCATTGAAACATGTATATTACCATATGTGAAATAGATGACCAGTCCAAGTTCAATGCATGAAACATGGTACTCAAAGCTGGTGCACTGGGACGACCCTGAGGGATGGGATGGGGAAGGTGGTGGGAGGGGGGTTTGTGATGGGGGGACACATGTACACTTCTGGCTGATTCATGTCAATGTACGGCAAAAACCACTACAATATTATAAAGTAATTAGCCTCCAATTAAAATAAATAATTAATTTTTAAAAATTTAAAAAAGAATCTGCCTGCATTGCAGGAGACCCAGGTTTGATCCCTGGGTCAGGAAGATCCCCCGGAGAAGGAAATGGCAATCCGCTCCAGTATTCTTGCCTGGAGAATTCCATGAACAGAGAAGCCTAGGGCTACAGCCCATGGGGTTGCAAAGAGTCAGACACAACTGAGTGAGTGATTAACACTTTTAACACTTGTGAAAGTCTTTCTAGTAGTCTATGTGGATAATTCAAGCCAGAAAAATTGTCACAGTGTGACTGATTATCAATTGCTAGGACTGTCCTGAGTTCAGTGGTCAGGTCTATGGAGATTGGAAATCAAGAAAGACTTCTTGATTTGAAGTCTTGATCCTGAACAAAGGTCATTTTTCCCACAAGGTCTTTCCTAATTTCCAGTCCTTGTAGAATTGACCATTCTCCTTATCTGTATCCTCTGTGTGTCTGGAACATTGCCTCTTCGGTTAGACTGTAAGTCTTTCAGGCAGAGATCGGGCCATTCATATCTGTAGCCCCAGTGCTTACAAAGTGTCTGTACAAGTGGATGCAATAAAGTACTCATGAATGAGTGAATAATACTAATAAAAAAAGAGCAACATTCCTGACACAGTTGGCAAGGTCAGCCTCCTCTGGCAACCCTGGCCCCGCTTGTCTCCTGAACTCCTCCCGCACAGACCATCTCCCAGTTCCCCAACCAGCAAGCTCTCCTGTCTCAGGTAGAATGCTCCCTCCTCCAGTCAGGACATCTGAGACCCCGCCTCCTGGAGCAGGCATCCCACCTCTCCCTTCCCACGCTGTCTGTCTAGATAACAGCAAATCACCCTTCAGATACTGGAAGACGTCTGTTCCTTAAGGAGCACTTTGATGATTAGGTCCCATGCCCATGTTATTTGCTCTGTTCTTATCCATTCGAGCATGGAGGCAATTTGCAATTATACATCTATTTGTGCCATTGTTTACTGAACATCTAAGTGTTTATCTCCACAAGGACAAGGGTTGCATGTGATGTGAATCGCTCACCCTGGCTATTCCATCCTTCTCTAGCACACTGCTGGGCTCACAGACTGCAATCAAAACTAAGTATGCTCTCAATGAGCTTATTGTGCAGAAATCCTGAAGTTTCATAGATATTTTCTTTTATCCTCAATGAATAATTATGGTCTTGCTAGTTCATCCAGTGGTCAGAAACTTAAGTGGAGTTGTTGTCAATATATGTATTGTTTTCTTTGGTAAGTTTGATGTGTATATATACATATTGATACATAAGTAAATGAGCAGCACAATTGGAATATTTAATGTTTCAAAGGACTTTTTATATCATCATCTATCATATTTCTTCATCAAAAAATCTCTGTGAGGAAAGTAAGGCTTATATTGTGAAGAAATTAAGATATATATATATATACACATATATATAATGTAATAACAAGTATCTACTATAGTATATAGTCTGTCTCTTATACACATCT
>SJYT01076197.1:59808-116115 GCA_006410635.1 Cephalophus harveyi
ATAATGTAATAACAAGTATCTACTATAGTATATAGTAGATATCTACATATAATATGTGGTAGATACATAATAGTATATAAAATATCCTAACATATAATGTACATGCGTTCCCAAGTGGCTCAGTGGTGAAGATTCTGCCTGTCAAGCAGGAGACACAGGTTTGATCCTTGGGTTGGGAAGATCCCCTGGAGAAGGAAATGGGCAACCTACTCCAGTATTCTTGCCTGAGAAATCCCATGGACATAAGAACCTGGCTGGTTACAGTCCAGGGGGTCACAAAAGAGTTGGACATGACTTAGAGACTAAACAATAACAAAATAATGTATATATTATATGTTATATACTGTGTGGTAGATATATATTATCATAACATATATACTAATTTTTTTAGAATGTAGTTATATACTATATAAACATAATAGATATTACGTATGTTATATAAGCCAACTAACCAATTGGGAAAGGAGTACATCAAGTCCGTATATTGTCACCCTCCTTATTTCACTTATATGCATAGTACATCATGTGAAATTCTGGGCTGGATAAATCACAAGCTGGAATCAAGATTGCCAGGAGAAATATCAATAACCTCAGATACGCAGATGACACCACCTTAATGGTAGAAAGCGAAGAGGAACTAAAGAGCCTCTTGATGAAGGTAAAAGAGGAGAGTGAAAAACCTGGCTTAAAACTCAACATTCAAAAAGTTAAGATCATGGCATCTGGCCCCATCACTTCGTGGCAAATAGATGGAGAAACAAAGGAAACAGTGATAGACTTTATTTTCTTGGGCTCCAAAGTCACTGCAGATGGTGACTGCAGCCATGAAATTAAAAGATGCTTCCTCCTTGGAAGAAAAGTTATGACCAACCTAGACAGCGTATTCAAAAGCAGAGACATCACTTTGCCAACAAAGGTCAGTCTAGTCAAAGCTATAATTTTTCCAGTAGTCATGTATGGGTGTAAGAGTTGGACCATAAAGAAGGCTGAATGCAGAAGAATTGATGCTTTTGAACTGTGGTGCTGGAGAAGACTCCTGAGAGTCCCTTGGACAGCATGGAGTTCAAACCAGTCAATCCTAAAGGAAATCAACTCTGATTATTCATTGGAAGGACTTATGCTGAAATGAAGCTCCAATATTTTGACCATCTGATGTGAAGAGTCAACTCTTTGGAAAAGGCCCTGATGCTGAGAAGGATTGAGGGCAAGAAGAGAAGGAGACAACAGTGGATGAGATGTTTGGATGGCATCACTGCACTGACTCCATGGATATGAGTTTGAGTAAACTCTGGGATATAGTGAAGAACAAGGAAGGCTGGCGTCCTGTAGTCCACAGGGTCGAAAAGTCAGATACGACTAAGCTACTGAACAACAACGAGGCAACATATTATACATAATTACCTAAAGCCACCCTGTAAGCTTGTTGCAAAGACAGAATTCGTTATGGAATTTTATAATCCGGAGTGATGATTAAGATGCTTATAACTCTATGTGGGTGGTGTTGAAAAGAATGACTCCAGACAATTCTTCCTTCTGTGTGTGAAAACAGCTCTTTAATTTTTGCACCATCTTTTGCTATTTGCTCATGAAAATAAATAGATGGCTGCTATGAGAAATCTTTCACTGCAGACTTTTCTGCAGGAATGAAACTGAAGTCAGGAAGCAGTCGAGCCCAAAATGGTCTTGCTGACAACCATGTTCTTGGATCAGAGCCCCAGACCTGCAGTGTACCGAGAAGACTTCTCCACAGTTTGGATGGGTAACCCTGAAAACTAAAGGACAAGTAATTTGGAGAAAAGGTAGAATTCCTCTTTTTTAAAGTAGAAGGAATTAGAAGAAACAAAGAAAGGAAAGTTACAAGTGTTTATCATTTGCTTTACATCCAAGACTTTGCTTAGCAATTTCCAATGTTTTGTCTTTCTTATTTAATCCTCCCCACACCCTGAGAGACGGAGGTATTATTATTGTCATGTTACAGCAGAGAAGTCAGTTAACATGCATTGTGTCAAAGGGGTATCCTGACTTGTGGATCTGTTCCACCACTCTGAGCTCCACAAATCAATTCCAAGAGCTTAAGATCCTCTTGGAGACATTTTCCAGTTAAAGTGAATATTCCATCATAAACTGACTGTCCCATTAGATGAGTTCCTAGGATCTATGAAATGAAATGTCTGGTATGATGTCAGGGCTTGGGGTTGCCATGCCAACCCTCTGCAGATGCCTACAGAGCTGGCTTGTACATAACTCCTTATTCTCACACCTTGCCTTAAGTGATACTTGGCAGCACTCTTAATGAGATGGGTTTTCTATGGTCCTCCTTATTTGCAATGGACAGCTGTCATCCAAGAGCTGCTTTGCTACTTCGTCATTAATTCTCCACACCTCTATCACATTGGTGAAAGTGAAGTCGCTCAGTCCTGTCTGACTCTTTGCGACCCCATGGACTACAGCCCACCAGGCTCCTCTGTCCATGGGATTCTCCAGGCACAAATACTGGAGTGGGTTGCCATTTCCTTCTCCAGGGGATCTTCCCGACCCAGGGATTGAACCCAGGTCTTCCGTGTTGCAAGCAGACGCTTTAACCTCTGAGCCACCAGGGAAGCCCCATCAAAAAAGCCACTACCATGTCAGTAATTCCCAGGCCCTGTCCTTGGTGTTCCCACCCTGTTATTTGGGATGTTCATGTGTCACGCTTGAGCATCCTAAATAACAGGGTGGGAACACCAAGGACAGGGCCTGGAATTACACTCGGGCTTCCCTCATAAGCTCAGTTGGTAAAGAATCCGCCTGCAATGCAGGAGACCCCAGTTTAATTCCTGGGTTGGGAAGATCTCCCTGGAGAAGGGATAGGCTACCCACTCCAGTATTCTTGGGCTTCCCTTGTGGCTCAGCTGGTAAAGAATCTGTCTGCAATGCGGGAGACCTGGGTTCGATCCCTGGGCTGGAAAGATCTCCTGGAGAAGGGAAAGGCTACCCTCTTCAGTATTCTGGCCTGGAGAATTCCATGGACTGTGTAGTCCATAGGGTCACAAAGAGTCGGACACAGCTGAGCAACTTTCACTTTCACTGTGTCAAACTCAGTTTGGAGGCTTGCTCCGGGTGGACCGTTATTTCTTTCATCTTGTACTAAGTCAGGATGTCATGATAACATGTTCCAGTCATGATACCAAGCATCTTCAATATATTTTATTATCTAACCCATAAAATCACACTGAAAGATAGGAATAGCTGTGATTCTCCATTTTTCTGAAAAGGAAGCTGAAACAAAAGAAAACTTCCCCAAGGATACAGAGTTTGGCAGAGTTCTCTCTTTGAGGCCTGCGTGGTCGCCACTTGGAATGGAAGGAGCGGATGGATGGGAACAGGTGGGCATCCTTGACTTTGTTTTCTACCCTTATTTTGGCAAGCCAGTACATCATACGCAGTGTGCTGCTTTAGCATGGATATGGATGTACTGTGCTGTGCGCAGTGGCTTAGTTGTGTACGACTCCTTGATCCTCTCTGGACTGTAGCCCACCAGGCTCCTCTGTCCATGGGATTTCCCAGGCAAGAACACTGGAGTGGTTGCCATTCCTCCTCCAGGGGATCTTCCCAACCCAGGGATAGAACCCTTTTCTCCCATGTCTCCTTCATTGCAGGTAGATTCTTTACTGTTGAGTCATTGGGGAAGCTCATAGATACGGATAAAGTGAAGTCGCTCAGTCGTGTCCAACTCTTTGCGACCCCATGGACTGTAGACTACCGGGCTTCTCTGTCCATGGAATTTTCCAGGCAAGAATACTGGAGTGGGTTGCCATTTCCTTCTCCAGGAGATCTTCCCGACCCAGGGATTGAACCTGGGTCTCCCGCATTGTAGGCAGATGCTTTACCATCTGAGCCACCAGGGAAGTCCTAGATATGGATAACTCTTACTAAGTAAGATATATAGATAATCTTTACCATACAAAATTGATAGGCAGGAAACATACTGATTGTACCCTAGAAGATGGCATCTGCCACTCAGACACTGTAATGAACTAGTCAAAACAGAAAAAAAGTTGCCAAGTTCTGACCCTCCATGTGAGGTCAGAGCACGTGTTAGCATGGAGGAACTCTCTATGGTCCTGAAGGGTCTTGGGAGAAGAGAGAAATTAGGACTTGGGGAAATGACACAGAAAGAGACGACCGAAGAGGTTCCTGTGTGTGCATATTACGCCTCCCGCTGCACGGAGCTGGTCACTCCTGACCCCTCATTCTCAATCTTGTCTTCTAGGACTCTTGCCACTGGAATCCGCTGGGTGCTGAGACTGTTCTCAACTTGTACTTGTTGAATGAATTAACCTGGAAACTATTTTCGGTGGGACTTCATATTTGATTTCAAATATATTTGATTTGATGTGAAATTCAGCACAAAAAATGTTATATATATATAATTTTGTTAGAATATATGTATTTCAATGACTCTGTAGCATAATGTGGAAGCACCTTTCACTTCTGTTAAAATCTTTGGCTGAATGTGAGCTTTCTCTGTGGAGGTTGGGGTACATGCTCAGCTTTTTGCTAATCTGGGGTCTTGGCAAGGCTGCCTTGTGTCTTGGTGATTTGCACGTGTCCTCTACAGATTGGCACTTGCTATCCACCTCCACAAGGGTTAAATCAAGAGCTAGCTGTTGCAGCTATAGATCTTCATCACCCTGAAAAGAGTTCAGGGTGGAAATCAGGAATGAGGGACTCTGTACTCTGGGAAAAATTGGTAGAACAGGTCTTCAGATTGATATTTTCAGGAGATGAATTTATGATCCCAATTCTTGCATCTCCTAATATCTAGAAAGGCACTAAATTCCTTCATGGTGATGCCTGCCCCTCATGACTAACAGTAACCTTCACGAGAGTAACAGAAACCTCTGCAAAAAAAAAAAAAAAAATAATAATAATATGTGGTTGTGTGTATGTACTCCCTGTTCACCAAAATCACATTTATTCTGAACCTCTCTCCACCCCTCACCTCTTTGAAACAGTTTTTCAGAGCTACCTGAGATGCTGTCTCCTAGACTAGAGTCCTCATTTTGCCCCCAAATAAAACTTAACTCACAGCGTTGACGTGTATTTTAGCAAATTCATTGACATAAAACCCTCCTTGAATAACTTTTGTTAATATCTTTAGCCTATTTGTTAGAAAATATTTCACAGTAATATGAAGTTTATTCAAGTACTCTATTTAACTTTTCACGTTTTGAGTTTGTTAAAGACACCTTTTTGACTGGATATATTGCAAAGGTGGTATAAAATTATGGCACTCAGAAAGGGTACCATTCATTTTCTTACAACCAATTGTATCATCATGAATTCATCTTATGGTTTTGATTCAATTTGGGGGAAGCTAAACGCTGTAAGTCTTGTCGGGGTGCCACGGTTGGGAAGCAGTGCACTGAGCTCCCTGTGAGGCACTCAGGGTGTTCTCTGCATTTCCCTGCAGCAAATAGCCTATTGGCTTAGTGGCAGGAAATCATCTGTAAATTTGGGGATGTAGTAAGCGGCAGACAGGAGGAGCCTGGGCAGGGTCTGGACTGCACAAGAAAACAATGGTCATCGTCTATTTGCATCTTTCTTCCTGAGTATGGTCGTGGGAGTGGCCTCTCTGAACCCTCATGGCTTCGCTGTGCTACTCCATATGTGGAAAAGCAGTTTCAGACTTGTTTACAAGCAAGGGTGTCACCTACCCTGTGAAAGAGTTCTGTAGAATGTGGAATCTCAATAATTCCACGTTGAAGTTACAGGACCTATAGTTCTAATCTTAATAAGAGAATACCTACTGCATCTGCTGCAAAGTTGAAATGAGAATGCATGTAAAATCTTGAATCCCCAAATAAAAACTCCAGAGAGATGAATAACAAAGCAAATTCTTACCATTCGGGGAATCATTTAACATTTCAATAGCTCATGCCTGAGTGTTACCAATGTGGCATCCACAGTGGGACTTGTTGGGAATGTGCGGCCTAGAAAAACCCACTGTAAAGATTGCTGATGCCTGAATCACAAGTTAGAATATGATTTTGCTACTTGGTCCTTTGCTATCCATCACTCTTCTTAGCAGAAGTTTCCAGACTCTCTGGCTGTTCAGATTATGTTTTCCCTCCTGCTCCAGGTAGCAAATTGACAGTGAAGCTGAGGAGTAAATGTTGGGGCAATAGAAATTATGTAAATGTTGCATTCCAGCAAGACAAATTTCAAGCCCTTGAGGTCTTTCAAGGAGCATTAATTTTAGAAATTATACACAAAATTTAACTTTTTCATGCTAATAGTGATTTCATAAAGAAAAACTCATTAGTAAAGGTGACAAATATGAAGTTCTATTGAACATTTAAATTCAAGGATCTCAGTGAATGCCCTGGGGAGGTATTTACCCAGCCAATGACTCTCTGATGTTATTAAGAAGTAATTTATTCAAGAAAGTCTCCATTCATGAGTTTACATAAGAACAATATCTACTTTACAAAGGCTTGTGTTCTCAGTATAGCACATACCTAATTTACAATGACTTTTGGTTAAAATTTTCATTAGATTGGTTCAATAGTATTTGATAATTTTAATTCAGTTTTACGATATCCCAGGTTCCCATTTATAGGAAGAGAAAATGAATGCAGAGGAAATAAATTTTTAAAGAGCAAATTTATCTCTCAAACGAGCTCTGCTAATTTCAGTAGCAAATCTGAGGTGGAGGAAAGTTAACCTTTAGCAATTCTATGGAAGTTCTTTTGGGCACAGACTCTGGACATCCATTAAAAAACCACTCAGTCCCACAGCATCAGTGCTCTGCAACTATGCCAACCTGTGCAGTGATTTTTACAATACACTTTTTTGTGAAATACGGACATGGAAGAGGGGTCCCCAGGGTATAAGCACAATATCCCAGGTTCCCATTTATAGGAAGAGAAAATGAATGCAGAGGAAATAAATTTTTAAAGAGCAAATTTATCTCTCAAACGAGCTCTGCTAATTTCAGTAGCAAATCTGAGGTGGAGGAAAGTTAACCTTTAGCAATTCTATGGAAGTTCTTTTGGGCACAGACTCTGGACATCCATTAAAAAACCACTCAGTCCCACAGCATCAGTGCTCTGCAACTATGCCAACCTGTGCAGTGATTTTTACAATACACTTTTTTGTGAAATACGGACATGGAAGAGGGGTCCCCAGGGTATAAGCACAGGGTGTTTTCATGGTTGAAGACAGGAAGGGAACAGAGCTCCTCAGGCATAGATCAGATCTAGAAAAACAGAACCAAAATAGATGAGAGATGACTGTTCCCTGTTCCTTAAAGAGTATACAATTATGAGAGTTCAAGAATTTAGGGGAGAAAATTATTACTTGAGCTTTAATCAAGAATGTGAAATCAGGGCAGAGTGAGAGCCCCAGATAAAGGAAGATGAGAAAGTCACATCACAGGACCGGTCATTGAAGAACAGACCAGCCCTGATTTCCCTGGTTGTTCAGACAGTAAAGAATCTGCCTGCAATGTGGGAGATCTAGGTTCAATCCCTGGGTCAGGGAGATCCTCTGGAGAAGGGAATGGCAACCCACTCCAGTGTTCTTGCCTGGAGAATCCCATGGACAGAGGAGCCTGGTGGGCTACAGTCCATGGGGTCGCAAAGAGGCAGACACGACTGAGCAACTAACACATTTGGCTTGCCTGACTGGAGAAGGAATGAGGTTAGCAGGAGGTTATAAAACACACACACACACACACACACACACACACACACACACACACACACACAATTAAGGGTTTTTTGTGTTTTTTTAGCAATTAAGTTTCCTGTTAAAATTCTCTGATTTAGACTTATATATCAACTTCAAACTCCTTGCCAACTAATCTGCAAATAGCACAGGGTCATGCAAAGGACTGATGCTGAAGCTAAAGCTCCAATTCTTTGGCCACCTATGTGGAGAGCCAACTCTTTGGAAAAGACCCTGATGCTGGGAAAGATTGAGGGCAGGAGAAGGAAGGGGCAGCAGAGAATGAGATGACTGCATGGCTTCACCGAATCAATGGACATGAATTTGAGCCAACTCTGAGAGATAGTGAAGGGCAGGGAAGCCTGGCATGCTGCAGCCCATGGGATCGCAAAGAGCTAGACAGGACTTAGTGACTGAATGAATAGCAACAACAATGAAAAGTGAAACACCACCCTTCCAATCTTATCAACAAATTGAAAGAATCAAATACTATTTGCCAACAAGTTAGTCCAACTTCTCGCAATATGATTACTACTGTTGATAGAGGAAATGTAAATAAAATTCCCTGTGACATAATGGTCCAGGGTCCTGATGACCCAGCTGTGGTTTACAATGACTCCTGCAACAATTGTGGCTGAAAAAGCCAGAGAAGGCACTTCGCTCCTTATCCTGCCATTTCCATTCTGGACTGGGCTCTTTCCTCTGACTCTTCAAATTTATCTAGCTCTTACAAATGCCCTTGGTCTATGAGGAAACAGACTGTTTCTAAAAGTCTTCTTTATCAATAGTTATAAAGTCAGCCTTATATTAAGTCAGGATTCAAATGAACATCTGATTTTTTGGGGTCTTGGCCTCTGAGATATTACATAAAACCTTTGAAGCTAAAGTCAAATGCCCTATTTATTAGTTGTATACGGACTACACTGTCTGTCTAAAATGCATTCTGTGAGTGTTAGAAGTGAATCTACAGAATATATGGTTTATGATTGTCATTGTCATTATAAGTTACAGCTCTGTATTTTACAGTACATAATGAAATGAGATGATAAAAATGACATCAAGCTTTGGATTTTAGTGTCTAAATCACCCATTTTACTCATCATTTGGCAGCTAAATGTCTCTTAAGTGCTGTGCAAGGTTTCATGATTTAATGTTTGCCCAAAGAACAGAGAGAAATATGTTGAGCTGTGCTACTAAGTAAAGTCAGACTATGCCATCGGAAGGCAGGGCCAAAGTTCAAGCTGATCTGTCTACCTCTGGACTTCTGATTCCCAGAGGCTCATCAAACCCACAAGATGCACAGAGAAAATTTACAGAAAAAATTCATGGAGTTTACCGCTTTCCCATCATACATTTAACTTACTCTGACAGCCCTTTCAAGCTCTTCTTTTCTCTGAAAAATTGATATTTTGGGCTCTGGTGGTCTTTAGTATTTAGCCTTCTGCCTTTATGAGCTTTGCTGTGACCAAAGAGAATTCATTATTTTGGAGGAATCTTAGCTCACAGTGGTGAAAGGTTCATTGTGGTAGCTTCCAGTGCTGTGACTATTATGTGCCTGTCGGTTTTCTTAAAAACTCTGTAGCCTATAAACCTTGTTCTTTAGTTTAGGAGCTTCAAAACAGGATGTTCTATTCTTGTGTTGGAAGGTGGCCTAATATGACGAAGTACTCATTAGTTGCAATTTTTCAACTTTATTCTACTGAACCCTCTGCCAATGCAAAGGACTGCCATTTCCATCCTTTACACCCTGCCCCTCAGATGCTGAGTAAGATTATGGCCAGAAAACAGTGGCATCTAGTTTCAAGGTCACTTTGTCTTGCCTCTGCTTTAAATAGGTAATAATCATGATCAGACTTCACACTGATCGAGGATCGAGACATTTAGTAGTGTGATCCCCATGATTTTAGGGACTTTGTGATAGTCCTCTGACCCCTTGTGTTTCCCAACTCTTCCCTCATATTAAAGCAAACACAATTCACCATCATCAGTGGTGCTCTCTTGATCCCCAGACATGACTTTCAGGTGATATGTGAAGGTTATAACATAGATAACCCCCAAGATGTTATTAATTATACATCAAGGTGCAGGAAATATGTGAGAAAGGGAACCAAGAAAGGAGAGGGATAAGAAATAAAAAATCCAGAAATTGTGAAGATGTTCCACAAAACTAGACAATACTCTAGGGCTTTACAGGATCTAAATTGCTTTTTGTCCCCCTCTCAATTAGAGAAGCTAATCCTGATGTTATTGAACACTCCTGAGCAATAAAGTGTGTGAAATAACTTCCCTCTCATAACCAAGCGATGGTATGTGACCCAGATCACAACTACTACCCATGCAATGCATACATATTTTAGGATTAAGTTAAGTTTTTGCTTTTCCATCTGTGCTCTAATTCTGTGCCATGTGTCACCTAACAAGGTATTATCCATTATTCTTTTATTCAGTTCACTGTGTTTTGTTCCTCTTGTCCCTTGAAAATTAGCCTGTCTGTAATCAGAAATCACTTCCCCTCACAGTTCAGTGCATCTACCGGAAAAGCAGCAAATGCTTGTTTACAGGGCTGGTAATTGGATTAAAACTTTGAAAAGAAACAGAAAAATGGAATGTATTGAAAAAATGAAAGACTAGAGCATGAAAATCAACAAAGCCAAAACAAATTAAAAAGCTCTAATGGGTGAAATTGCTATTAATAGAAGTCACTTATCAGGTACAATGTTCCAGAGTTTATCAATATTCAATTGCAATAATATTTGAAAACCTAAGAGAAGAAGGGAAAGGGTTCTTCTGAATAGCCTTTCTGTGAGGATGAATTGAGGATGGTTGATTAGTTTCTGTGCATCTTCGGAACTGTCTTAAAAAATGGGCAGTACATAAATCTGCACAAGATATGGATGTGGAAACACTACTGTAGGGATGGTGATCCTGTGTTAGATTATTTAAGAACAAGAATTAGGTATCCTTTTAAATTTGAATACTGTTATTTTGATAAAATCACAGAAAAGAAAAAGTTAAGTAATATCTTTTTCCACAAATTCTTGCTGAGTGATGTGAACAAGCGTAATGTGACAATGAGATTCACTGGGTGTGGTGTGCCATTTTGTCAATGCAGAAATGATGGCACTCTCATATAGCTGGCTGCTTCCAACCTTAAAACTGTATTTGGACCTAATTTTCTCTATATTCTTCCAATAACCATATTCAAAATATTTTTTCAAAAGAAGCCAATGTTTTGGGTAAACAAAATAAAACACCTTGCAAGAAACCAAAAGCAATAGAAGTATAGGAATTTGAAATCAAATAGTCATACTGGGATGTCAATATCCAATAACAGGAAAACTTTGATATAAATGTGATCTAAAGAAGAAATGGAGCAGACCCAACAGTAAACACAGTCCAAAAGAGAAAAATGCAAAGAGAAACAATAGAAATGTTTATACATTAAAAAGCAGAAAATTGAATTCACGTGAGTTAACCACCATCACTACCTTTTTAGCAGGTATCTTTAAACTGTCCATCTTTGGTCTGCAAAAGATGCAGTCTCTTACCTGTGGGGTGGGATCACTCCGTCTTAAGCTCTGCAGATCTAAAGATGAAAATAATACAAGTAATTATGTTCAGTCCTTTAATTTGATAAACATATTCTATGATAAGATAATTTTTTAAATGTGCTCATTTTTTGGTTAAAAAAAGATAGAATGAAAGCAATGCATCATAATTAAGCACATAAGATGAATTTTCTGTTATTTGCTCTTGCAATTTGCTCATTGACCTAAAGAGACAGCAGGAGTAAAATTTAGTTGTAGGGAACTTGTTCAGTCTTCATCAGAATAGAATGATGGTGCTGAGTAACTGATTTCTGACTGTTGCTACAGCTGTGCTGATAAGATTTTATAAGGGTTTGTCTATACTATCTTAGGGATTTTGGTACCTAATGACTACCCTCTATTTTATCCATGTTGATTGAATTGTGGGGAAGAAAGAGAATCAATGCCCTTCCTTTGCCATAGAAATCCTATCTAGGGACTTAATGTCACAGAATTATTACAGGAATCTGCATAGTCTGTTTTATTTAGATTGTAAAATCTGGAACATTAGCCAACTGTTCTGCTCCGATGCTTACTCAAATCCATTTACCACGTGTAACATTTTCATTTTTTGACCAAGCAATAAAAACTGGGTTCTAAAATGTTTTAGATGAGTTACAATTCATTTTCTTGCTTGTCAAGAGTATAAGATTGATGAATTGGGAGCAATGAGGAATATAAATATATAAATGGAAAACCTGAATCCAATTCTAGAACCTCTGAATCAATGGATTAGCCTACCCAGTGGTTGGCAAGCTGTGGCCCAAAGGGCAGAATCCAGCCTGCATCTTGTTTTATATGAGCTAAGAATGATTATTACCTTTGTAAGGTATTGAAAAAAATTTAAAAAGACAGTATTTCATAGTATGTAAAAATAATACAAAATTCAAATTTGGGTGTTCGTAAATGCAGTTTTATTGGGACACCACACGCATTTGTGTACATGCTGTCCATGGCTGCTGCCATGCTATAACCCAGGTGGAGGTAAGTAGGTAAGTAGTTATAAGAGGTAAGTAGTTGGAACAAAGAGGATATAGCCTGAAAACTGTAAAATATTTATTACCTGGCTCTTTAGGGAAAAATGTATTGACCTGTGATTGATTCTGTCTTTGTTGGGGAGACAGGTGGGAGGTGATATGATGAGATCCTAATAACTGAAGCTCATCATTACAGGTAGGCAAGTGAGACCTTTTCAGACAATTGAAACAAAAGTGACTGCATTTCATTCTGGGGTCCTCTAGGATGAAGACCGTATGGGGTGAATTTATAAACACATGGAATCCTTAGCTGTTTGCGTGGCAAGTTCTAGGCTGGCTTCACTGCTGGACTCTAGTTACTTATCAATAATAAGATTTCAAGACTCTCCTTAATATTTGATAAGAATATCTAGAATGTTAACCCAATATGGAATAAATAAAAAAAACAACTCTTAAAGGAAATGAAACATACCATATAAGTATATACATACAATGATTTATATGAAGCATTTCTATGAAGTTCAAAAAACAGACATAACCAAACTATATTTTTAATGAAAGGATATATATACATATAACATACATATTCACATATGTACAGTTAAGGGTTAATCTTTCCCAAAAGAGGTCTGGCCTGTGCCCTCAGCTCTTAGGATACCCTACCTGATAAGAGTGTTGTTGTTTACCTGGGGGCCTTGGTTTGTACAAGATAATTTATGCTGCCAATGTGATTTATAGCCCACGGGGAGTTTGGACCTTGAAACTTAACCTGTGGAGGGGCTGGAGACAAAGATTAGCCTAGCAGATGACTAACTTTCTTATGTGACTGAGTCCTGGTTAAACTTCTGGACTCCAAGCAGTGCTAAGGGGAAGGTTCATAGCAATACAGGCTTACCTCAAGAAATAAGAAAAAAGTCAAATAAATAACCTAACTCGACACCTAAAGCAACTAGAAAAGGAAGAAATGAAGAACCCCAGGGGTAGTAGAAGGAAAGAAATCTTAAAAATCAGGGCAGAAATAAAGGTAAAAGAAACAAAAGAGACCATAGCAAAAATCAACAAAGCTAAACGCTGGTTCTTTGAGAAGATAAATAAAATTGACAAACCATTAGCCAGACTCATCAAGAAACAAAGGGAGAAGAATCAAATCAACAAAATTAGAAATGAAAATGGAGAAATCACAACAGACAACACAGAAATACAAAGGATCATAAGAGACTACCATCAGCAACTATATGCCAATAAAATGGGTATCTTGGAAGAAATGGACAAATTCTTAGAAAAGTATAACTTTTCAAAACTGAACCAGGAAGAAATAGAAAATCTTAACAGACCCATCACAAGCACAGAAATTGAAACTGTAATCAGAAATCTTTCAGCAAACAAAAGACCAGGACCAGATGGCTTCACAGCTGAATTCTACCAAAAATTTAGAGAAGAGCTAACACCTATCCTACTCAAACTCTTCCAGAAAATTGCAGAGGAAAGTAAACTTCCTCATTCTATGAGGCCACCATCACCCTAATACCAAAACCAGACAAAGATGTCACAAAAAAAGAAAACTACAGGCCAATATCACTGATGAACATAGATGCAAAGATCCTTAACAAAATTCTAGCAAACAGAATCCAACAACATAAGAACATGATCATACATCATGACCAAGTGGGTTTTATCCCAGGGATGCAAGGATTCTTCAATATCCAGAAATCAATCAATGTAATATACCACATTAACAAATTGAAAGATAAAAACCATATGATTATCTCAATAGATGCAGAGAAAGCCTTTGACAAAATTCAACATCCATTTATGATAAAAAATCCTCCATAAAGAAGGAATAGAAGGAACATACCTCAACATAATAAAAGCTATATATGACAAACCAACAGCAAACATTATCCTCAATGGTGAAAAATTGAAAGCATTTCCCCTAAAATCAGGAACAAGACAAGGGTACCCACTCTCACCACTACTATTCAACATAGTTTTGGAAGTTTTGCCCACAGCAATCAGAGCAGAAAAAGAAATAAAAGGAATTCAGATTGGAAAAGAAGTAAAACTCTCACTGTTTGCAGATGACATTATTCTCTACATAGAAAATCCTCCACATAGGGTTTTCTATATAGAAAAGACTCCACCACAAAATTACTAGAGCTAATAAATGAATATAGTAAAGTTGCAGGATATAAAGTTAACACACAGAAATCCCTTGCATTCCTAAACACTAACACTGAGAAAACAGAAAGAGAAATTAAGGAAACAATTCCATTCACCATTGCAATGAAAAGAATAAAATACTTCAGAATAGATCTACCTAAAGAAACAAAAGACCTATATATATAGAAAATGATAAAACACTGGTGAAAGAAATAAAAGAGGACATAAATAGATGGAGAAATATACCATGTTTATGGATTGGAAGAATCAATATACTGAAAATGAGTATACTACCCAAAGCAAACTACAGATTCAATGCAATCCCTATCAAGCTACCAATGGTGTTTTTCACAGAACTAGAACAAATTTCACAATTTGTATGGAAATACAAAAAACTTCAAATAGTCAAAGCAATCTTGAGAAAGAAGAATGGAACTGGAGGAATCAACCTGCCTGACTTCAGGCTATATTACAAAGCTACATTCAGCAAGACAGTATAGTACTGGCACAAACACAGAAATATAGATCAATGGAACAAAATAGAAAGCCCAGAGATAAATCCACACACCTATGGACACCTTATCTTTGACAAAGGAGGCAAGAATATACAATGGAGAAAAGACAATCTCTTTAACAAGTGGTGCTGGGAAAACTGGTCAACCACTTGTAAAAGAATGAAACTAGAACATTTTCTAACACCATACACAAAAATAAACTCAAAATGGATTAAAGATCTAAATGTAAGACCAGAAACTATAAAACTCCTAGAGGAGAACATAGGCACAACACTCTCTGACATACATCACAGCAGGATCCTCTATGACCCACCTCCCAGAATATTGGAAATCAAAGCAAAAATAAACAAATGGGACCTAATTTAACTTAAAAGCTTCTACACAACAAAGGAAACTATAAGCAAGGTGAAAAGACAGGTAGTCTTGGGAGCCCCCCAAAACTGTAGTATACATATGTTTTTAAAAAAATTTATATACACATACATATGCATATGTATCACAAAAAACATGCTCGTGGTTACCTGGACTGGGGGGCAGGGCATGACATGCAGTTTCTAGGATGCTAGCAATGTTGTATTTCTAGATCTGATGGCAGTTAAATGGATATTAACATATAATTCGGAGAAGGCAATGGCACCCCACTGCAGTACTCTTGCCTGGAAAATCCCATGGACAGAGGAGCATGGTAGGCTGCAGTCCATGGGATCGCTAAGAGTTGGACACGACTGAGCGATTTCACTTTCACTGTTCACTCTCATGCATTGGAGAAGGAAATGGCAACCCACTCCAGTGTTCTTGCCTGGAGGATCCCAGGGACGGGGGAGCCTGGTGGGCTGCCATCTATGGGGTTGCACAGAGTCAGACACAACTGAAGCAACTTAGCAGCAGCAGCAACATATAATTAATCTTTAAGTTGTATTTATACATTTTATATACTGCTTTGTGTTTAAAATATTTCAGTGTTTTAAAAAGAGTAAAAATATCTCCATGGAGAACATTGCTATAAACACACACACACATGGTCCAGTGTATCAAGTAAGGTATTCAGCTATAGAAAAGATAGTCATTCTGTCCTTAGTCTAATTACTCAAGGATTATCTATTTTTTTGTGAAGAAATCAGTCACTTAGTTGTTCAAGGATCACAATTCTCATGGTCATGTGACAGAATATGGCTCTTAATTTGTCTTAGTTGTTTCTGGAGTCTTGAAAATTCTGCCCTACCACTTAAATGTGTCTCTTGGAATGGACTATGTGATTTATCTTTTGACTTCATTGTAGTAGAAAGAACCTCATCTGCATAGGTTAGATGAAATGACTTTAAAATCTCAGTTACCCTGTAGAGCCACATAAGATCGTAACAGTGAATTGTAATTTCCTTTAAGGACAGGAATTGGGATTTCTCTCTCCTTTTCAGCACCTCTCCCAGTTCTGAGACTAATGCATGCCTAGGTAAATAATTCTAAACCGCTTGATAACAAGGCAGATTTAAACCCACTGACAGTCAGTCCCCTGCATCCAGAGATCCATTCAGCCCCAGTTTCTGACCTTTTTGTAGTCTTTGCCAGCCTACACAACAGATGCAATACTGTCACATAGAAAGATCACTGTCACACAGAAAAACCAAAAAAAGCTTATGACTCCTGGTGATCAGATCATTAAACTTCTTTAGCAGTTGTAAGTACCTAGAGTCTGACAAAGTCAGTTAGAACCTGAAAATAGAAATGTAACATGGGCACAACAAAGTAAAATAATTTTAAATGTTCATTTAATTTTTTAAGGTATCAGATATAATTTACTGACCTTGGGGAAAACTGAGCTTGGAAAAAATTTTGCTAGCTGTGGGGACTGAGCAACTTCCCTTTCACTTTTCACTTTCATGCATTGGAAAAGGAAATGGCAACCCACTCCAGTGTTCTTGCCTGGAGAATCCCAGGGATGGGGGAGCCTGGTGGGCTGCCGTCTATGGGGTCGCACAGAGTCGGACACGACTGAAGTGACTTAGCAGCAGCAGCAGCAGCTATGGAGAACATGGGTATCTCCCTAAAATAATATAGTTATAGATCACAAAGGGAAAAAGATTATAAAGCTGCTGGCCACTAGCTGAGTAGAATATCAAAAGCATGCCAAAGAGGCAGAATGTTGTTACAGACCTCCATCAGTGGTCTGCTCAGACAGAGGGATATGTAAAGACCGAAGGCAGAAACTTACTGGATCATCTTTTAAAGTGATTGCCTCTTAAAAGTCACCCAGATCGACTGTCACAAGTCAATTCCCAGTAATTGCATTACCCGGCTACATCTGATTCCATTGTTCATATGGCCCTAAATAATCAGGCCAATCTCATTGATCAGCAGCTTGTTCTGGCCAACTGAACAACTCAATCAAATTGACCCAGTGGCAACCAGTTTCATTGTTTAGCAGATAGCAGTTAGGATTCCTCCAAAGCCAGAGGAGTCAGCCTCATTTGGGCCATTTAAATAAAGCACCAAATGCCCGACAGCTTCCAAACAAAGATTGTGCTTTAAAGGAAGAAACCAGGGTCAGGGGGAGTAGTGGGCATCACCTCCTCATTTTACATCCATTGGACATACTGTTGGTAGGTCTCAACTTCATAGTATGTAACAACCTTTCAGTAAAATGTGTCTAGAAACTCTAATTCCTAGGCAGGTCCCAATTCAGAGATACTGATTCAGTATTTTATGTTAAAGCCTCCAGGATTTAGATTCTCAAGAACTACAAGTCATTCTGATATTAATGGCCTTGGAGAAACTTTGAGAAACACTAAGTTTCCCTTTGTCCTGTGAAAGTGAAAGTCACTCAGTTGTGTCCAACTCTTTGTAACCCCATGGACTTTATAGTCCGTGGAATTCTCCAGGCCAGAATACTGGAGTGGGTAGTCTTTCCCTTCTCCAGGGGATCTTTCCAATCCAGGAATCAAACCCAGATCTCCTGCATTGCAGGCAGATTCTTTACCAGGTGAGCTACAAGGGAAGCCCAAGAATAGTGGAGTGGGTAACCTATCCCTTCTCCAGTGGGTTTGTCCTGTAGCTCAGTCCTAAGCAGTCAGAACTGCTTCTAAGCTTCCAAAAGGAGCAGCTGGTTTCCATTGTCACCATATAATTCATGTGCTTTATGCCAGGACCCTTGAACAGCATACATTCTATGACTCAGTAGAAAAGGTTGCACCCAGGGACCTTGTCCACTAGCCACAGGACTCATTTGGACTCTGTATAAATGGTACTTACTTGGCTTCTATTTAATTTTGAGGATGCAGAGGATGAGATGGTTAGATAGCATCACTGACTCAATGCACATGAATTTGAGCAAACTCCTCCAAGACAGTGGAGGACAGAAGAGCCTGGCACGCTGCAGTCCATGGATTTGCAAAAAGTCGGAAATGACTTCGTGACTGAACAACAACATGACCCATCAAAGTACTTTATTAACATTGTGTGAATGTATATTCTAACATCCTCAGAGAATAATCTTAGCAGATTTCTTTCCTCAGACCACACATTATTATTGTCATCATTACCTTACAGCTATCAAATAAAACCAGCTGAGTTAGTCTGCTTTTTTCTGGAATATACTAAAATATTTTATATTGTTAATAAATGAAGGCAACTAAAGGTTAAGCTCATCTAGCCCTTAGAATAATGACAGATTATAAAGGCAGTTTCAATTTTATTCCTCAAGTTTAAATATGGCACTCATAGTTATTAAGTCTAAGGGCTAAACTATAACAATGTATATTAATCAAAATTTAGATTTGGGATAAGTGACTTGTTTTGTCTAATGGTCACAGTGGGGCTGACCAATCAGTAATGGTGTTATTACTCTTGTTGAAAGTATAATTTAGATCAACAAATATGTTGAGTATATGCTGTGTTTAAGGCACATAGATGATTCAGTCTTTGCTTGCAAGAGGCATGTAGTCTTAAGCAAGTAGCTATAATACTGTGAAAAATGTGTGAGGAGTTTAGGTAAAATTGTCTAGGGTGGAGAGAGACAGAAAATCATATTGTGAGGACGAGTGAAGATGTCTTGGAAGAGTCAACATAGTTATGGCAGTTAGGCAGCAAATATGGAGAAAATTAGGAGCTTCCCAGATGGGCCTCCCACCTGGTGACTCAACTGGTAAAGAATCCGCCTGCAATGCAGGAGACATGGGTTTGATCCCTGGGTTGGGAAGATCTCCTGGAGAAGGAAATGGCTACCCACTCCAGTATTCTGGCCTAGAGAATTCCATGGACTGTATAGTCCATGGGGTCACAAAGAGTCGGACATGACTGAGCAACTTTCATTTCACTTCAGGTGGCTGCTTGCCAATGCAGGAGACATAAGAGACGCTGGTTCAATCCCTGGGTCAGGGAGATCCTCTGGAGGAGGGCATGGCAACACACTCCAGTATTCTTGCCTGGAGAATCGCATGGACAGAGGAACCTGGAGAACTACAGTCCATAGGGTCTCAAGGAGTCAGACATGACTGAAGTGGACTTAGCATGCACACGGAGAAAATACATCACCCAGTTAATTGCATTTTGAGAATGATAGCACACAATAGGCTGTAGGCTAATATCCCTCTATGCCTTTGGGTCCTGGCTCTTATGAGGTATCACTGATTTCAGACCAGGATCCACCATCACGGCAGGAACCAAGAAGATGATGTTTACTTGGCTTTGTAAAGTCGTTTTCTCTCTCTGTGTCTCAGTTTCTCCACCTATGTGATTAATTAGTGAGGATTTCTCCTTATCTCAAAGAAACATCAGCATAACAAAAACTTTGATTAGAATGTTATTCTTCATAAGACATCAACATTCTCTTTCGGTTTATATGAAGTACATTTCATGTATTTGGGGCTGGCATTTTCATCTCCATTTTGCAGATGAGGAAACAAAGGTGTGGAGGCAAATAAACTGATTGTCTAAGGCCTCACTGCTTTCAGTGAGAGAGCCATGATTCAAATCCATGCCTCTTGCTGTCAAACGATTACTAAGCTGCCGCTCTTCACAGTGAGGAGTAAATAAGGGAGGAATAAGCATATTTCATGGGACTTCGCTGGTGGCTCAGTGGTAAAGAAGCCTCCTGCTATGTAGGAGACATAGGGGATGCAGGTTCAATCCCTGGGTCAGCAGGATCCCCTGCAGGAGAAAATGGCAACTCAATCCAGCATTCTTGCCTGGAGAATCCCATGAACAGAGGAGCCTCGTGAGCTACAGTCCATAGCATCTCAAAGAGTCGGACATGGCTGAAGTGACAGCACTCATACACAGACATATTTTATAATAGATGCAACACTAAAACTGCCTCTTCTATATCTCAACTAAGAGTCATTTTAACCCTAACCTAGATTTTCTTTTACATTTTCTACATTGTAGATTTCCTTACAAGTTAAGGAAGAAAATACAAATACATTATACAATACATTAAATACAAATACATTTAATACAATACATTAAAAGCAAAGCAAAAAAAAAGACAACAAATAAAAGCGAGTGTTGCTGCTGCTGCTGCTGCTAAGTCGCTTGAGTCGTGTCCAACTCTGTGCGACCCCATAGATGGCAGCCCACCAGGCTCCCCCGTCCCTGGGATCCTCCAAGAAAGAACACTGGAGTGGGTTGCCATTTCCTTCTCCAATGCATGAAAGTGAAAACTGAAAGTGAAGTCGCTCCGTTGTGTCCGACCCTCAGCGACCCCGTGGACTGCAGCCTTCCAGGCTCCTCTGTCCATGGGATTTTCCAGGCATGAGTACTGGAGTGGGGTGCCATTGCCTTCTCCAAGTAAGTGTTAGGAAAGTAAAATAGAAACATTTGGATCAGCCAGATATTGTGTCTTTGACATGATGCCTCATGAAATACATATGTTATTTTTAGCCAAAAATCCTTAATAGGAATTCATCAAGCCTCTAAATAAATAAAACTTCTACTTTATGGGAAACATGAGAGAGAGAAGAATAAGCTAAATGGCACCAAGAAGAAGAAGAAAACAGTCAAAACGATCTAATAGGACAAATCCCCTGGCTTCCTCAACAGAGCAAGGTCCTAAGTTTAGGATGGGGTTGAGGAATGCACCACAGGGCGAAAGCGAAGAATGATCAAGAGACCCAAGCAGAACTGAGGGTGCTGCCTTGATTGTGATGATGATGTCACAGATGATTAAACATGGCAACACCTATCAAAGTGTACAGTTTATTGTATGTCAATGATACGACAGTGAAACTGAAAAAGATGCAATGGTGAAAACAATTCTAAATCTCTGGGTATCTCAGCAGCTCCGTCTTAGCCGGTGCTTTGCCTGAATTGTCTATTTCATCCTTTCAAGTGGTAGAGAAAAGTAAAGAACTGGTATGGCTGATGTTTTGATCTGTGCTTCTCTGGGGCACATCGTTTGAGCAGCTGGTGTAGTCAAATATATCTGTTCAGGAGTGAGGGTGTGCAGAGAATCATGGGGTTAGTTTCAGGGTAAAAAGCTAAAATGAACTGCCATTCTGTCCAGAATAGTCCCCATGGGAAAATGGTTAGAGCTATGCCACTAGCAAACAGAAAGGCTCAATTTTGTTTCAATATGAACTTCTTCTGATCACACCTTACATCGTGATCCCAGGTGTTCCAGCGGACAGGGCAGTGGGGGGCTAATACGTGTGCACCTAACAGAGGCACCTTTGAAAAACTCGAATTTACATAAAGTCACACATGGCGGGGTGTTTAAAAGAGCCATCCATTACACATAATATGGTTCCTGCAGATAAAAACAAAAAGACTCCTGGGAACTTGGGGAATGCATTCAATAACTCAGTTTACATGCTCTTTAAGTTATAGGAAATATTTCAACACTCATTTAGAGCTGTGACTAGGTTGGCAAATGTTCTGGTGGCTTTTTGTGCTGAAAAACATCTCCGTTTCAATATGCCAACACCTAAGCACACTCTCCTGCAGCCACTCACACATACTCTTTTGTTTATTTGGAAAGAATTAAAGTCAGGAATGGATTTTGAATATATTATTTTTTTCCTAAAACAAATGATTGGTCTGTTTTCACAACATGCCTTGATACAGGCTGTCACTGAAATAGGAACCTGACCCCCAGATGTGTTTTCCTGATCCTATTGCATGACTTAAAAAAATAGTCAGCTATGTGATTGATAATAACTGTTACTGCCATAGTCATAATGCCTGTGGACCAATTCACTTATTCAAATAGCCTGGCACCTTTCAACCTGACATCTTAAAACATTTACAAATGAACAGGGACCTTTATGATTGCCCAGAATAGGTATTCATTTTCCCTCCTGTTTCACCCCTCCACCTGATTTATTTTGGCGGGCTGCTGGCTTATAAATGTATGCTGTGGTATAATGTGTGTGTATGTATACACATGCACACAAGATATGCACACACCCTGAGAATAGGCTACAGTGTGAATTTGACTCTTTCTTGCTGGCACACAGCCTTCCTGCTCAAGGGCGAGCCTTGGCTGTTTCTGAAGTAAGTCATTCTGAGGTTTTCCTTCCCTTCTCATCTGCTGTTCCCATGACCACCTGAGACCCATCTTGGTTTCTTCTACAATGCTCAAGGGGCAGGTGATGGTTGCCGGAGGTCATGCCAGGTCACAGGCAGAGCTGCTGGCCACTGAATGGTCCTCCTCCAGCTCATTCCCCCAACCCCAACCTCCTGGGGGACATTGAGCCAACGCAGGGTCTTCCCCCCAGAACTAATTTTGACCAGTAGAATCTACAGAGGGCAAACACCCGGTCCTTGGTGCTTGGCTGGGACTTCTTACTTGGAGCAGGGAAAGGTAAATGCTCTGAGGGCCCCACTGGGAGGAATAGGTTTGTACCGTCAGGTTGATTATTAGAGTTGGAAGCCGAGGTAATGACTATGGAAGAAAGGAAAGCCAAGATGTCTGAAAGCCCAGCCAGGGAGGCAACAGGGCCGATGGAATGGTTTCCTCCAGGTGCAGGCAGGGAGAAGGTGGGGGTCTGCTGAGAAATGCCCTGACCATTGATATCACGTGGGCCTAGCAGTATGGCCGGTGAAACCCAAATCTAGGTTTCATGGACCGTGGCTGCCTTCGTGGACCATTGATTACTGGTGATTGCAAGAGCTAAATCTGCACAAGCAGTTTTGTAGAACATTTTTTTCTTTTCTTAGAATTTTTTTGACCTTTTTCTACCAAATGAGCTATTTTTAGACCTTAATATTTAGGAATAATTTGTCAGACATTGATGTATCCTACCCCACCTCTCAAACCATCCTAAATCCTAGTCTTTCATGATAAATGATTTGTGAAATGATAGCATCACCCCTCTTTTAAAACTAATTTGTGGGCCTTCCCTGGTGGTCCAGTGGCAAGATTCTGTGATCTCAACGCAGGGGGCCTGAGTTTGATCCCTAGTTGGGGAACTAAGATCCCATGTACAGCAAGAAAAATTCCCACATGCCACAAGTAAGACCTAGCCCAGCCAAATAAATAAATAAATACTTAAACAAACAAGCAAAAAAAAAAAAAAAAACTCCAAACTAATTTGTGATATACTGAGGTTGGGATTAAGTAAATGTAATCATATTTTTGTTATATCAGTGTTATGTTTATTTTCCAATACAAAATGAGTGTTCATTAGATACCAAAATTTTAATGCCTGCTGGTAGGTACACACACACACACCCACAGATACAAACCATTCATCCATAAGGATAATATGGCTCCTGCAAAAGTAAAAAGGCTCTTGGAAATCTGAGGAATGCATTAAACAACTTCAGCTTACGTGATTTTTATGTATGTGTGTGTGTACATATATATACATACAACTACCAGGAGGCATTTATATATATCCAAGGTTGACACGGGTCTTCTGAGAGAGACTGTTATTTATTTTCTTCAGGCCAGATAATTCAATAGATAATTCAAGGATTTGGATTACAAGAACAAAAACTGAAATTTGTCTCTTCCTTATACATATGTTTACAAAGCCATAATACATCCCTATGCATATTATGTGTCTGTAATGCAGAGCCACTGGAAAGCTGAATTGTAGCAATTTTGCTACTTCTGCAAGTTTATGGGCATAAGCTCTCTATTTAATTTTGATTTCCATGGTTCTTACCCTGGGCAGGCATATTCCTTGGCCCTAGGAACAAGTTTTGACCTTTTCAGTTCCTTTATTCGCTTTGACATTAATTTTTATTCTTTACCCTTAACAGGTTTTCACTGTACTTAGTGAACAATACAGGGGCCCTGGGGCCCAGAATAAACCCATAGAGTGCCCATGAAATTTCACCAAAGACTGCAGCCCTACATGATTAAAAGCTTTACATTCTCAAAGAGCAACATGATTAATCCAGTACCACAGCGCTGAGTGGCTTCACACTGGCTTCATTTGTTGGTATTGTTATTTTCCTGGGTTATATTGGATTTGTTGGAATGATGATGATTTTTAGTTACTGCAGTTAACATGGGCACTTCTCTGCAATTGCAAAAATGTCTTAACTATGTCTTAACTATCCTCGCTTTTTAAACTATTCACATCCATCTTTGGGAGGAAAAGAATGCAAGTGTAGGATATGCATATAGAGACTGCCGTTGTGGTTTTAGTCACTAAGTCATGTCTGACTCTTTGTGACCCCATGGACTATAGATTATCCGAAACCACATACTGGGGTTAGAGGGGGAAGGGTGTGGCTACCATGAGGGCGAGGCAAGAACTGTCTTCAGTTTCTTGTGTTTAGTGGAATTGAAGGCAGATGGTTCGGATGGTTTTCAGTTTAGTTCTTTTATTCATTTATTTACTTTTGGCCATTCAGCTTGGCATCTAGGATCTTAGTTCCCTGACAAGAGACTGAACCCAGGCACCCTGCATTGGAAGTACAGTGTCTTAACCACTGGGCAGCTAGGGAATTCCTTCAGATGGTTTTCTATCCTGGTTTGTTTTCTTTCCAGCTCTCTCTAGGATTCTAAACTTTTCCTTGAGAGCCCATTCCAATGCTAAAGTAAAAAAGGACCTGCAGTAATTTCTAGCCAAACTCTACTTCTGCATGTTCTCTTTTGCTAGATCTTTGTAAATATAGAGAAAATCCTCTTTGCATCTTCTTTGTACTATTGTTTCAAGGATTGCTCTGACAGTAGTTTTTTAGCTTCACTTTCCCAGGTTAAATCACCTCTATTATCATTCATCTTTCATCACAGAGCTTGCTTCATATGTGTTTGTATTGTTATACTCATTTTTAAAATTTGAGCTCCAAACTGGTTGCAATAAAACATGTTATTATTATAAATATTGAAATTGAGTCATTGTTTCACTTCTGGCCTCATCTCATTCTCAAGAGGTAACTGTTGTTTTTTGTTGTTGTTGAATAGTTGCTAAGAGGTGTCCAACTCTTTGCGACCCCATGGACTGCAGCAAACCAGGCTCCGCTGTCCTCCAGTATCTCCTGGAGGTCACTCAAATTCACATCCATTGAATCACTGATGCTGTTTAACCATCTCTTCCTCTGCTGACCCTTTTTCCTTTTGCCTTCAGTCTTTCCCAGCATTAGGGTCTTTTCCAATGAGTCATTTCTTCACATCAGATGGCCAGAATATTGGAGCTTCAGCTTTAGCATCAGTCCTTCCAATGACTATTCAGGGTTGATTTCCTTCAGGATTGACTGGTTTGATTTCTTTGCTGTCCAGAGTCTTCTTGTTGTCAAGAGTCTTCTCCAGCATGATAATTCAAAAGCATCCGTTCTTCAGTGCTCAGCCTTCTTTATGGTCCAAGTCTCACATCTGTACATTACTACTGGAAAAACTATAGCTTTGATTATACAAACCTTTGTCGACAAAGTGATGTCTCTGCTTTTTAATACACTATCTAGGTTTGTCATAGCCTTCCTTCCAAGGAACAAGTGTCTTTTAATTTTATGGCTGCAGTTACCATCTGCAGTGATTTTGGAGCCCAAGAAAAGAAAATATGTCACTGTTTCCACTTTTCCCCTTTCTATTTGCCATGAATGATGGGACTGGATGCCATGATCTTAGTTTTTTGAATGTTGAGTTTGAAGCCAGCTTTTTCACCCTCCTCTTTCACCCTCATCAAGAGACTCTTTAGTTCCTCTTCATTTTCTGCCATTAGGGTAGAAAATCTGCATATCTGAGATTGTTCATATTTCTCCCAGCCATCTTGATACCAGCCAGCCTGGCATTTTGCATGATGTACTCTGTATATAAGTTAAATAAGCAGGGTGACAATATATAGCTTTGTCATAATCCTTTTCCAATTTTGAACCAGTCTGTTGTTCCATGTCCAGTTCTAACTGTTGCTTCTTGACCCACATAATGAAGAAGAAAAGTTAAAATTTTACATAACCTCCTTCTCCTTCTGCCTCTGTAACTCAGCTTGCCCCTTGCAAAGTCTAGGTCGTGAAGGTCACGTAGTCTCAGAAAGTAGAGATTTGCAATACTAGGAACTGGAGTTTATCTCACTTGCCCTTGCCCTGCTCTTTGCAATCTCCCAGTCCCTGCAAACCTGTTTAATCATGCCTGACTAGGCCGGCATCCCCCTCCTCATCTTGACTGCTGGTCCCACATGCATGAAACCCCTTAGTTTAAACCAGCCTATTAATAGCTAGTGTTGCCCACTATAGCCTGTCTATAAAAACTCTGTCATCCCTTTGTTCAGGGCTCAGAGCTTGGAGTGTTAACTCTTCTGGGACTGCCAGCGTAATAAACCTGACTTCCCCAACTCTCCGAGTGTGGTGCTTGGTTTCTCAAGTACTGGTTTCCGCAACAATAACAGGTTTCTCAGGAGACAGGTAAAGTGATCTGGTATTCCATTCCTTTAAGAATTTCCAAGAGTTTGTTGTGATCCATACAGTTATCCTTCTTAGATGGCTGTGTCTACCCTTTGAGTTGCTGGAAATTTATCCTCAGTTTGCAACTGGCTAGGACTATACTAAAATTGTATTTTTGTGTAGAACCCTGCCTCTCTTTTACCCAGATTTTGAGTGAATTCATAAACTCTAAGGATCTATCTTCAGTGACTTTTATCCTTAACCTAATTTGTTTTTAAGCATGGCCGAGAGGAGCTACCCCATATCCGAGGTCATGGGCAGAAGCCGGGAGGACCGCATGCCCAAAGGGTGACAGCCAAGAGGAGTTAACCCAAGTCCGAGGTCAGGAGCAGCAGCTGAGAGTGCCAGGCTGCGACGGTGCAGTTACGGCTGAGAGGAGCTACCCCTCATTCGAGGTCAGGGGCAGTGGCCGAGAGGAGCTACACTGCGTCCGAGGCCAGGGGCGGCAGTCGGGAGCAGCTACCCCACGTCCAAGGAGTGGCGGCTGCACGAGCACAGGAGGGCCTAGAGGAGCTATCCCACGTTGAAGGTCAGGAAGGGAGGCGGTGAGGAGATACCCTTTGTCCAAGGTAAGGAGCAGCGGCTGTGCTTTGCTGGAGCAGCCGTGAAGAGATACCCCACGCCCAAGGTAAGAGAAACCCAAGTAAGATGGTAGGTGTTGCAAGAGGGCATCAGAGGGCAGACATACTGAAACCATACTCACAGAAAACTAGTCAATCTAATCACACTAGGACCACAGCCTTGTCTAACTCAATGAAACCAAGCCATGCCTGCAGGGCAACCCAAGACAGGCGGGTCATGGTGGAGAGGTCTGACAGAACGTGGTCCACTGGAGAAGGGAATGGCAAACCACTTCAGTATTCTTGCCTTGAGAACCCCATGAACAGTATGAAAAGGCAAAATGATAGGATACTGAAAGAGGAACTCCCCAGGTCAGTAGGTGCCCAATATGCTACTGGAGATCAGTGGAGAAATAACTCCAGAAAGAATGAAGGGATGGAGCCAAAGCAAAAACAATACCCAGTTGTGGATGTGACTGGTGATAGAAGCAAGGTCTGATGCTGTAAAGAGCAATATTGCATAGGAACCTGGAATGTCAGGTCCATGAATCAAGGCAAATTGGAAGTGGTCAAACAAGAGATGGCAAGAGTGAACATCGACATTGTAGGAATCAGCAAACTAAAATGGACTGGAATGGGTGAATTTAACTCAGATGACCATTATATCTACTACTGTGCAGGAATCCCCTAGAAGAAATGGAAAAGCCATCATAGTCAACAAAAGAGTCAGAAATGCAGTACTTGGATGCAGTCTCAAAAACAGCAGCATGATCTCTGTTCGTTTCCAAGGCAAACCATTCAATATCTCAGTTATCCAAGCCTATGCCCCAACCAGTAACACTGAAGAAGCTGAAGTTGAACGGTTCTATGAAGACCTATAAAACCTTTTAGAACTAACATCTAAAAAAGATGTCCTTTTCTTTATAGGGGACTGGAATGCAAAAGTAGGAAGTCAAGAAACACCTGGGTAACAGGTAAATTTGGCCTTAAAGTACAGAATGAAGCAGGGCAAAGGCTAATAGAGTTTTGCCAAGAGAAAGCACTCATCATAACAAACACCCTCTTCCAACAACAAAAGAGAAGACTCTACACATGGACATCACCAGATGGCCAACACCAAAATCAGACTGATTATTTTCTTTGCAGCCAAAGATAGAGAAGCTCTAAACAGTCAGAAAAAACAAGACCGGGAGCTAACTGTGGCTCAGATCATAAGCTCTTTACTGTCAAATTCAGACTTAAGTTGAAGAAAGTAGAGAAAACCACTAGATCATTCAGGTATGACCTAAATCAAATCCCTTATGATTATACAGTGGAAGTGAGGGATAGATTTAAGGGACTAGATCTGATAGATAGAGTGCCTGATGAACTATGGATGGAGGTTGATGACATTGTACAGGAGACAGGGATAAAGACCATCCCCATGGAAAACAAACACAAAAAAGCAAAATGGCTGTCTGGGGAGGCCTTACAGATAGCTGTGAAAAGAAGGGAGGTGAAAAGCAAAGGAGAAAAGGAAAGATACAAGCATCTGAATGCAGAGTTCCAAAGAATANCTAGTCAAGGCTATGGTTTTTCCTGTGGTCATGTATGGATGTGAGAGTTGGACTGTGAAGAAGGCTGAGAGCTGAAGAATTGATACTTTTGAACTGTGGTGTTGGAGAAGACTCTTGAGAGTCCCTTGGACTGCAAGGAGATCCAACCAGTCCATTCTGAAGGAGATCAACCCTGGGATTTCTTTGGAAGGAATGACGCTAAAGCTGCAACTCCAGTACTTTGGCCACCTCATGCGAAGAGTTGACTCATTGGAAAAGACTCTGATGCTGGGAGGGATTGGGGGCAGGAGGAGAAGGGGACGACAGAGGATGAGTTGGCTGGATGGCATCACTGACTCAATGGACGTGAGTCTGAGTGAACTCCAGGAGTTGGTGATGGACAGGGAGGCCTGGCGTGCTGCGATTCATGGGGTTGCGAAGAGTCGGACATGACTGAGTGACTGAACTGAATTTGTTTTTAAGAGTTCAATGTTCTTTTAGATAAGCTCCAGGAGGCCCAATAAATGTAAATTTTCAAAGTCAACATTGCTTTCAAAATGTCACTTCTAACCAGATAGGTTTCTTTTGTTCCACTAGTTTAACCAGTGGTAGTAAGCTGAAGGGAGAAGGCAACGGCTCCCCACTCCAGTGCTCTTGCCTGGAAAGTCCCATGGATGGGGAGCCTGGTGGGCTGCAGTCCATGGGGTCAACAAGGGTTGGACACGACTGAGTGACTTCACTTTCAATTTTCACTTTCATGCATTGGAGAAGGAAATGGCAACCCACTCCAGTGTTCTTGGCTTGAGAATCCCAGGGATGGGGGAGCCTGGTGGGCTGCCATCTATGGGGTTGCAGAGTTGGATACGACTGAAGTGACTTAGTAGTAAGCTGAAGAAGACATGCTGAGGAATCTTCTTGTGCTCTACCTCCATAAGAGGTCACTACTGCTGAGTTGGAAATGTAATCACACTTCTGCTGTGTGTTGTGTTTTACCTCTGAGGGAAAGGACAGATACCTGCAGCCAGGCACGTGAGCCCTTGATATCAGTAATAAGTAATTTCAAAGTCAGCTTTTCAATGGGCTAGCCAATGTACACTTTTCCTATCATCTTACCAAGTAATTTCCATGTAGGAGTCTCTTTTCTAACAAGTGGACATCACTGAGAAATAATGAACTTTAGGTATTTTTCCTCTCTGTTTTCCCCTTGGGTCAGCTGCTGACACAGTCATTCTTGGGGTCACAGTTATCAAATGAAGTGACAGCTTTAGTAGCCAAAATCAATGTCCCAGGACTCGGAGAAGGACCACAATTTAAAGAGTTATGAGTGGGTATTTGAAAATGACTTTCTCTTCATCAGCTTATGAATACTCTAGATTTTTTCTTGTGTTTTTTATTTTTTTTGAAGAAGCTGGGGAGGAGCTGTAATCTACGGGGCTCTTGCCTTACATATGAACTTATGGCTACTTGCTCTCAAACAACCGGAGAGAAATAACCAAAGATTAATAAATGCTGCTCAATTTCACGGTGGTTGTTTTGGGGCAAGTTCTTCCTCACTGGATTTTCAGTCGCACACCACAGCTGCAAGCTTAAAATGAAAGGCTTTTCAAGTTCACCTCTTAGCCCCTGTAATATTTCAGCTAAGCCTGCCTGAGGACTTCCTTGCTTTCTTTCTTTGATGGAAATAATAAACTACAATGAGTTTGCAATAACAGCTATCGTTCCCACCACCATCTTATTTCCAAGAAGTGGAACAATAGCTCCTTATACTGCTGAGAATGAGCCCCTCCAGAACAGAAGCAGTGCACACTGAGAAGCTGGAATGGGGCTTTCTTCACACTAAGTGCCATGAGGGTCACGGAAAGACATCTTGACATCGAGTTGCCATGGATGCATTGCAATGCTCTAGTGATGCTCCTCTCTCTCGGCAAGTGGTTAATACGCTCTCCAATTAACACATCGGAAAGCAAGGCAACTGTGTTCACAGATCATCTGGGGTTCCTGAGACCCCTCTACATCTATTGCCCCACCGTTGCTGGCTTGGCCGGAAAGAAGAGAAATTAATCTTTTGCCATTTTGTGATCTATTCTGTTTCATTAAAAAACACACACACACACACACACTTTTTCTTTTACATTGGAGTATAGTTGATTAACAATGTTGTGTTTTAGGTTGAAAGCACAGTGATTCAGTTATACCTATACATGGATCTATTCTTTTTCAAATTCCTTTTCCCATTCAAGATGCTACATAATATTGAGCAGAGTTCCCTGGGCTATACAGTAGGTCCTTCATTTTTATGCCCATTTCTGTCATTTTATGATTACAATATCCCTCAATGAGAGAGACCGCTTTTTCAAAAGACCAGGTCTATGAAGGAGGGGTCAGTTTTTAGTGTGAAATGAGACTTAGACATGGAAATTTCCTTCAGGTCACAAAGGAACCTGTCTTTCCTTATACTCCTGCTGAGACCGCTGGGACTACAAGTCCATGATATTAAGTGGTGACCACAGCACCATGATGGAGGGGTGGGAGCTACTGCTGGGAGGCAGGGTCAGGGCTGGGAGATCTCAGAGAGCAGTCACACCATCCCTGGAGTGCAAGGCCACCAGGTAGATGCTCAGAGGTGGCAGCCTCTGTTGGCTGTTTACTCCTCGAAGAGGCATGCATGTTTTCTAAGTCTGGAGGGATAGCTATTATCTATATAGAATCATCTAATCTGGGCCATGGAGGTGAGCCTCTTGGAGTAATGCCTGAATGCATTTCTCTGTGTGGATTGTCCCATCCTAAAGGAATTGAAGGTAAATTGTGGAATGGAGTCATGTACGGATGTGAGAGTTGGACTATGAAGAAAGCTGAGCACCAAAGAATTGATGCTTTTGAACTGTGGTGTTGGAGAAGACTCTTGAGAGTCCCTTGGACTGCAAGGAGATCCAACCACTCCATCCTAAAGTAGACCAATCCTGGGTGTTCATTGGAAGGACTGATGTTGAAGCTGAAACTCCAATACTTTGGCCACCTGATGCAAAGAGCTGACTCATTTGAAAAGACCCTGATGCTGGGAAAGATTGAAGACAGGAGGAGAAGGGAATGACAGAGGATGAGATGGTTGGATGGCATTACAGACTCAATGGACATGAGTTTGGGTAAACTCTGGGAGTTGGTGATGGACAGGGAGGCCTGGCGTGCTGCGGTTCATGGTGTTGCAAAGAGTCGGACACGACTGAGCGACTGAACTGAACTGAACTCTGGGATCGAGAGAATTCATGTACTCTAGTGGCTGAGCTGGGAGAGGGGACTCTTAGAGCCCTACCCAGGTTCCCTTCAGCAGGCTGCTGCTTCCGTGCCTGTCCCCCAACCCCCCCAGCTTCTGTGAGTGTTAGCTGTTTATGGCTGGCTCCCCCTCTGAATTGCTTTCGGCCTCCACAGAAGCCATAATACCCAACAGACACCTGGGAAACATATTGCACTCCCTGGAGGAGGAGGAGGACTATCTTCAGCTGATGACGGTCTCCCAGCTCTCCCACCTTAAACTGGGATGTTCCAGGGCTTCCCTGGTGGCCCAGCAGTAAGGAATCTGCCTGCCAATGCAGAAGACAAAGGTTCCATCCCTGATATGGGAAGATGCCACGTGCCTCAGGGCAACTAAGTGTGTGCTCCACAACAAGTGAGCTTGTACTCTACAGCCTGGAATCACAACTATTGAGTCCATGTGCTGCAGAGGCTGAAGCCCTAATGCCCTAGATAGAGCCCATCCTCCTCAACAAGAGAAGCCACCACAGTGAGAAGCCCTTGACCACAGCTAGAGAGAAGCCCGACTCCCACAACTAGGGAAAAGCCCGAGTACCAATAAAAACCCAGCACAGCCAAAACAAACAAACAAAATTATTTAAAAAAAAAATGATGGGATGCTCTAGAGCTTTCTCTGGAATAAGAATGAGGCTGGGCTTCAGCTGAAACCACCTCTTTGCTTAGCTGCTTCCTTGTGACACCCTGCTTCCTTTACTCTCTAACACACTTCTGCCACAGCGTTATTTCAACAGATCACATCCACAGGAATCCTTGTCTTGGCCTCTACTGCAAGAGAACGTGACCCAAGGCACATGGTAGCTAGATCTGCTACGGGAACACACTGACATTCACAGAACAATTATGATAATTCATGCATTTTTGAACACTCTAGTATTTAGATATATATACTCTATCTGGTGGCTCAGAGGTTAAAGCGTCTGCCTCCAATGCAGGAGACCTGGGTTCAATCCCTGGGTCGGGAAGATCCCCTGGAGAAGGAAATGGCAACCCACTCCAGTATTCTTGCCTGGAGAATTCCATGGACGGTGGAGCCTGGTAGGCGCTAGCCCATGGGGTCGCAAAGAGTCGGACACGACTGAGCGACTTCACCTTCACTCTATCTGGTAAAATGCAGATATAGATTTACAATGTGAACCCACGATTTCATTTCTAGGTATCTATCAAGAGAAATTAAAACATATGCACACAAAAAGTCTTGGTCAAGAACATTCATAGCAGACTTATTAAAAAAAATCCCAAACCTGGAAACCACCCAGATGTCTGTCAACAGACGAGCAGAAACATAAACTGGAGTGGGTTCCTAAAATGAAATTCAACCCAGCACTAAAGAGCATGAACTATTGCTGCATGCTACAACAACACAGGTGAATCTCAAAAATACTAGATCGAATGAAAAAAGTCAAGCTCAAATAGCACACACTGTATGATTCAACTTAAGTGAAAGTCCAGAGTATACAAAATTAACCCAGAAGATAGAAATCAGAGCAGCAATCTTTGAAGGAGAACATGGAAATGACTGACAAGAGGCAAGAAGGAATTTCTGGGGTGATAGAAACTGCTTTGATTTGCTATTATCAAAACTGATGGAAGAGACTTCCCTGGTGGTCCAGTGGTTACGAATCCACCTGCCAATGCAGGGGACACGGGTTTGATCCCTGCTCTGGGAATCTTCCACATGCCGCAGGACAACTAAACCTGTGTACTGCAACTGCTGCTGCTGCTGCTAAGTCGCTTCAGTCGTGTCCGACTCTGTGCGACCCCATAGACAGCAGCCCACCAGGCTCCCCTGTCCCTGGGATCCTGCAGGCAAGAACACTGGAGTGGGTTGCCATTTCCTTCTCCAATGCATGAAAGTGAAAAGTGAAAGTGAAGTCGCTCAGTCATGTTCGACTCTTCGCGACCCCATGGACTGCAGCCCACCAGGCTCCTCTGTCCAGGGGATTTTCCAGGCAAGAGTACTGGAGTAGGGTGCCATCGCCTTCTCCCACACTGCAACTACTGACCCAGAACTCTAGAGCTGTGGTCTGAAACAAGAGAACCCACCGCAAGGGGAAGCCCGCGCACCAAAACTAGAGTAGCCGTAACTAGAGAAAAGCCCGCATGCAGCAACAAAGGCCCAGCACAGCCAAGATTAATGAATAAATACATAAAGTTATTATTTAAAAAGCTAATAGAAGAACACATTGAAGAGCTGAGCATCTTACTGCATGTAAATTATACCTCAATTAATTAAAATACTAAATTATTTAAGAAGAGCAGACATGAAAAACACATCTTTTTCTGAGTTTTACTTTGATCATAAACTTTTGCAGAAGAGGGACTCTGACAAAGTTAGCTTAGAGACAGTCCACTTGGACTGCAAGGAGAGTAAACCAGTCAATCCTGAAGGAAATCAACCCTGAATATTCATTGGAAGAACTGATGCTGAAGCTGAAGCTCCAATACTTTGGCCACCTGATGCGAAGAGCTGACTCACCGGAAAAGATCCTGATGCTGGAAAAGACGGAAGGCAAAAGGAGAAGAGGGTGGCAGAGGATGAGATGGTTAGATAGCATCACTGACTCAATGGATATGAATTTGAGCAAACTCTGGAAGACAGTGAAGGTCAGGGAAGCCTCAAGTGTTGGAGTCCATGGGGTCGCAAAGAGTCGGACAAGACTTAGCGATTGAACAACAACAAAGTAATTGGTAGCAATATGTTAGCATCTTTATGTGTCTTTTCTAGAGTGTTCCACTTAGGTTCAACATCCTTTAGGTTTATTTGGGACTGAGAGGGGTAGGGATGAGTAGAACTGATTCACTAGATTGCTTTTTAAAGATGAATGTAAATGGGTCATACACTTTGATGACACTTTATTTGTAGATCTATAAAAGGTTCCACCCTTCATTTTCTTCTGTCAAGCATTTGTAGCTTATAGCATTGAAGGCATTAGGTTTAGATGCTAGGAATATGAAGGAAAATAAGGCATTTTCTTAGCCTCAAGGAATATGTTAAAGGAATTGATTGTAGTCGCTGGGGTGATAAATGGATGGTAAATGATAGAAGTAAGGAGTGTACCAGGCATAGCAGATGCTGAATGCAGCAGATGGGGAAATCCATCTGGGGTACTAAAAACAGCTAGAGGAGGTGATGCCTGAAATAACACACCAAGTCTTTAGAAAACCACAGACAGCGTGGTCCTATAGAATGAGGACAAGGGACAGCGTGAGGTCACTGAGTTTAAGCAAATCTCAGACACACTCTATCCTTCTGGGCAATTTACTCATCTTTCTGGAGCCTCCAGGTCATTATTTCTAACGTGGGAAAATAATGTTTACCTTGCAGTGTTGCTGTAACATCATATCTCACTAATTGTTCTCATTATCTAAGAAAGGGGATGTATTTAAGTTAGGATCATCCATTACCACTCTGCTTTATCAGATTAGCAACCCAATCTAACAGAGAACAAAGATTACCAGTGAAATCTGATGTTGCGAGTCCAAAATCAAGTTCATTTCCTTGTCATTTCCATCTTCTACAGGCCCCCCGCTTTCCTTGGCTCATAGCCCCTTTCTCTGCCTTCAGAAAGAAGCAGCGTAGCATCTTCAAATCTCTCAATCTCTGACCTTGGCTTCTGTTTTCACATCTCCCACTTTCTCCTTGCTTTTGTCATCACGTTGCCTTCTCTCCCTCTGGTCCTCCTGCCTCTCTCCTATAAGGATTCTAGTGATAACACTGAGGACACTTTGATAAACTAGGAGAATCTTCCCATCTCGAGATCCTGAACTTCATCATTCCTACAAAGTTCCCTTTAACGTGTCAAGTAATGTATTCCAGGTTCTGACGAATCAGCTGCGGGTTTCTTTGGGGAGGGGGCACAGTTCAGCCTACCACAGATGATACATGAACTATTTGGACACCATTCTGGAGAATCTGAGTATAGGTGAAAGCTCAGTTGGTGGGACTGGGCAGATGAGAGGCTGGTTGGGAGAAAGGAAAAGCCGTGCATGGATTTGAGAGCCGATCTGGAGCTGAAAGTCCTGAAGAAGTCTCACACTGATAAGCTTGGGTCTGTACTGCAGGAACCAGTTCTGGTTGGTAGGGAGAGTGGCTAGAAGGGTTGGGAAACAGAGGTGAGGCTGTAACCTTGAAGTCATTGCAAGAGTCCTAATGAAGTCTAAACTAGGAAGTTGGCCAGTTTCTTAATCTTGCCCAAGATGGATTCCATCCTTAATCACCATAATGAGGGAGGGGAGCTGGAGAGAAGATAGAGAAGGGAAGGAGAGGGGTGGAAGAAGCATGGGTTTCTTATTTTCAGAGTTTTGACAGGATAGGAAAGGAAAATTACTTTCATTGGACTTACTTATAATTACTCACTTTGAAATTCCTCTAAATATTGCAACACTGAGGGCATTTTAGACTTGAAAACATAAATATTTTATTAAAGAGCAAACAATTCACTGACTAACCCGGTTGGGAGAAAGTTCCCTCATTATGAAAACAGTGACAGATTATTTGTATACAGGCCACGATCTCCTTAATATGCTCCTGTTTTCTTAACGAATTGAGGGATTAGACGGGTCAAGAAGATCTTAGAGAACAAAAACCCTTATTATCAAGCACTTGGGGTCATTTTATATTCAATAGAAATAATTTGAGCAGCATTTTGCTACGAGAGCCCAGGTAGCTTATGCTTGCTTTTCCTAATAATCAGAAGACAAACTTTATTTTTTTTAGCATTATTCTGGTGAACTTTCATTACCTCAAACATCTCAAACAGTAATGCAGGTTGATTTATGAGTTCAACATCATCCCTAGAGAATATGCTACAGATACCACTCAAATCTCAGAAAAAGTTCCTGCAGCTCCCTTGAGGTCCCTATCATTCTCAAAGAGACCCAGGCATTTTCTATGTATTGCCTTTGCAAGATGTACAAAGTCCTGGAACATAACACAGTCTGGATAATAACTGTCTAGGCTTTGTGAAGAACAAATTGTATTAGGTCAGTTGAAAGGTTAAATACTTGACTTGAAAAAGAAGCAAAAAGAATCTATATGGAAAATATTCAGAAGTTGTAACAATAGAGAATATATTTTAGAAGGTGACACTCTCTGAATTTGTCTTTTTCGATGCAGAAAATTTGAGAAAAAATGCAGAACACAGGTCAAAAATACTTTCATGAAAAAAAATTTGTAAAGATTGGTCAGCAGGCCAAGGTTTTGGCTTCCTATTGGATGGATGCACACAGTTTCTTGGATAGTTTGTAGGAGATCTGGTCCTAGAACCAGAATATGCAGATTTATATTGAATTCCTTTCATCCATGTTGTAGCAAGTATCAGTACTTTATTCCTTGTTATGCCTGAATAATAATTGTATTGCATCGATATGCCACATTTCATTCATCCATTCATCACTTGATGGACATTTGGATGGTTTCCATTTTTTGGCTGTTATGAATAATGCTGCTATGAACAGTCAGGTATAAACTATTCATGTGGAATTTGTTTTTAAACCTTTTGGGTATTTACCTAGGAGTGGAATTTGTGAGTCAGATGGTAACTCTGTGTTAAACAATTTGAGGAACTCCCAGAGTTTTTTTTCAAAGTGGCTGCACCATTTCACTTTCCTATCAACAATGTATAAAACAAAAACAATAAATGAATTCCCATTTCTCTACATCTTTGCCAATATTTATTATTTTCTGTCATTTTGATTATAGTGATCCTAGAGAGTATAAAATGGTATGTTGAGATTCTATTTCAGTTTTAAATGCTATATAGTATTCCATTTTGTTAAAAAATTCATTCTATTAGAAGATATATATACATATATTTTTTTCTTTACATATAATGCTGTAAGTCTATTTTTACATGGGCTGCTTTGTTGCCTTTAGGAATATATCCAGGATTGGAAATTCTGGGTCATCGAGCATGCATATCTTCAATTTTATGAAAAGTTATGGTAACTATATTTTGACTGTGAGTTTCAGCAACATGAGTAGGTTTACTAATTGGCAAATAAGGTATATAGCAGAAATTTGAATGTGTTCAGTGAAAACAATTTTGATTCTCTTATTGAGAGGCCTTGCTCTTCATATTCTCTTTCTGTACAAGGGGATGCTTTGAACACTCACAGTGCTTTCAACAAGGGGCTTTTTGTTTTGCTTTGTTTGCTTGTTATATTTTTGTTTTCTGTTTCATTTTATTGCCTCAAATTGAGGCTTTAATAAAATGCTGTGAAGGGAGAAGTCTGTGCTTTGCATTGTCCTTTATTATTCTTTGGGTTCGGGAACAGCACTTGCTGAGCATTAAGCAGCCTGAAAGTTTCCAGCAGCTTCTAATGCAACTGGAGTTCTTGGAGCTAAGCCCACATCTCTCTGTACAGAACGAGCAGATTACGGCTGGGCGGATATCTTTGTTGGGCTGTTTCAGGCATTGATTTAAATGGCCCCTTAAGTCATTCCCCTGCAGAGATCGATGTGGAGGTGGCAGAAGTAAGTAGACGTGTTGCCACAATCTGGGGGACTCTGAAGGCAGAGGCCCAGGTGTTGGAGAATCTGTGAAAGCACGTGGGCATGATCCCAGACTCGGGGTTTATTTACACTGTGCTGAGGCTTTTACAGCACTGGGACGTGTGCAATCAGGATCCAGTGTTTTGGGAACATCAGAGATACCTGAGGTAAGGGCGATCTGCTCGCTTCTTTCAGAACGTGAATCATGACACCTGTAGATTAAAGTTAGAATATGCTTTACAAGTCTGTTAGTCTGTTATTGCACAGAGGTGATGCTTGAGAATGTAAACTGCTGTCCAAGACAAGCTGGATGGTATCGGGTGATATATTCCTCTCTATAGGATGTATCTGTATATGAAACATATAGACATAAAAATACAGCCTTGGGGATGGTGCAGCTCATTTTTTTTTTCCCCAGAGGAAACAGTTGGTAATAGTGACCTCAAGTCAAAATAAAAGAGAAGACACATCTTGCCACCTACTTGGAACAATTTCCAAACTTGCAACAGAAAAATGGACCTGCTTTTTTATTCTGTGACTGTGAAGGCGAGCATATTCAGAATATGTAGTTACCTGTTATTTATTAGGTCATTTAGAAAATGAAAGACTCGCCATTCTAGGCTATGAAGAATGTTTAAGTGTGTGTAGATCTATCTAAAATGATCCATGGTTTCACCAGAGTGAAAATATCAGAGGATAATGGTTTCTTTAGATATAGTATCTCTTTCAAAGAGAAATAGATGGGAAATCAGTCTTAGCTTACCAGATGAAAATCCAGAATTGAAATCTCAAGCTTTGAGAAGTCCCCATATATCATAAGACAAGGAGAGGAACAGGTAACATTTCAATTCCAGGGCTCTTGGTGAGAGAAGACAAGTAATAGGAAAGAACATAGCTCATAAGCAGCTCGTCTCTCTCCCCTTATTTCCATCATTGAATCAAAATGGAAAGCAGTTACGGTAACATGTTTGAGAACATCAAATTTCAAATACGATTGTTGGAGTATTTTGGGATAAATAATCATGACATTCAGGAATATCTTCCTTCAGGCTGCTGGGTAGCATGGCCAATCATCTTGGATATTAAGAAACAAATTACAAAATGGTAAAATAAAATAAAAATAGGCAGTAACAGGAAATCTAAGTACACACCTGATGCATTTAAGCTACAGAACACTATTTTCAGAATATGACCTACCACATACAGGGGAGAGGGAAGGTTGTAGACTGGCATGGTGCACACCCCCAACACTGTGTCATATATTTCTCATCACAGTTATTCTTGGGCTTTGGCTTTTGGGAAAATGGTACATTTTTTACACACTTCAACCCTCCCCACCTAGCTTCAGGAAACTAGGAAGCTAATCCACTTATGTGATAAATACAGACGGAAGAGAGCTTACAAGAGGCCAGACACTGATCAAAGATGCGGAAGAGATGATTCATACATCCAAGGATTTTATAGTTGAGTAAAAAAGGCAGATGGATGATAATAATGAGGGTGGGAAAATGCTCCAGTACACAGGGAGGATGTTGAACATCTCTTGGGTTTCTGGATTGAACACTGGATGTGGACACAGAGAGGACCAGAGCCGAGAACTGGGAGCAAGGTTTCCAGCAGAGAAAACCTGGGCCTTGGCACATTGTCTGGGCAGTGAGTGGCCTCCTTTATTGCTTCTAGGTCGCTGGGGGTAGATAAAAAACACTTTGATATATCATTAGGCCAGTGAAGATGGAAATTTCTTGAGGGGCAAAGACATTTTTACTTGAGGTCTGGAGTTAATACATCGGGGTTTAAATTCTGGTCTGTCACTAATCTGTGACCTGGGAAAGTGATTCAAGCTGATGATCAATTTTTTCTCTTCTAACAATGAATTAATAACAAATGTGTCACCTCTTTACAGAATAATGATGGGGATCTTTTCAATGATGTTCTAGTGTTTTTTCAAACTGATATTGCAGGCTTATGGGTCTTTTGGGTCTGGCACTTTCACTAAATGGTGAATGATTTTAAAATAGAAAGCAAACTCCTAATTTAGGAATTTTGGATTAACAGATATACATTACTATATATGAAATAATACTCCTGTAGAGTACAGGGAACTGTATTCAATAACTGTATCACTGCTGTATACCTGAAACTAACACAAACTGTAAATTAACTGTTCTTCAATAAAAATGTTTTAAAAAGGTAAAATAGAAAACAAGATGGTTTATTGTGGGAGATAGAAAGTTCACACCAAGTCTTAAAAATAAAGCAAGAGATATAAAATATTTTACGCTTGTTTCTCCTTGGGGTCTGTATTCCCAAGGCCAACACTCACATCATCTGTGTTGAGGGGTGGTGCAGACATTTGAGACGTGCGGTTGATGCAGGAATTGTGTAAATGCAGGGCACTGTCCAAACAGAGGTCTTAATGCTTTGTAACCATTGTTTGTCAATAAGTCATCTAATTCTCACAAACAAGAGCTCCACTTCAGCTACGGAAAAATGGCTTTGGAATTTGGTGGCTAAAACCTACCCACATTTATGTTTACATTTAAAAATAGTTCTCAATTTGTTAAAAAAAACACAGAAGTGATCCAATGGAAAAGCAGATTTTAGGTCAAGGCAGTGATAACATGCCTACCCACGCACGGGGTGGGGTAAAGAGTGGGTTCAAAGGACAGGGAACCTCAGAGACCAGGGTTCATGAGCAAGAAAGGTGTCACGGCAACTGTCACTTCAGCCCAGCTCTGAAGGAGGTATAGTGTTTGGCTTGAAGGAGAAATGGTGCAAGAGGAGTTGGCTGGGAGAGAAGAGGCAGGGGCTGAGCTGAAACAAGGAAGGAGAGGCCAGATCATCACACTCAGAAATGAGGGTTGAATTCAGGAAGGAGGGGAGAGTCAGGCACATCCAAATGTCCCTATTTGTAAATATATAGAGATATTAGATAGCAGGAAACATGACCGATTCTTCAGTTCATCATTTCTCACACCGATGAGGAGGCTTGATGTGGACAAGCCAGGATGTGGGTAGCTCAATGAAGAGCAGGAAGAAAGCACTGACGCGGGCCCCTGGCTCACCCTTCCGGACTCTGCTTCTTCACTCTTAGCACGGAAAGAGCTGAGCTGCCGAAACTGACGCACAGCAGATCTAAAGTAGTAGAGACAGGCTCTTGGCAAGCATGGGCCAGGCAAGTCCCACATAACAATGTGGCCCCGCCGTGGCACCTGTTTCTAGTAAGAACATCCTGGTTCAATATTTTATCACAGCTTGTCATAAATATTCCATGAAACAAAATTCAGGAAGTAATACTGGATTTGGAGAATTTTTTTTCTAGTCTCGGAAGTTGTAGCAGCAATTTTCATTTTCAAGGCATCTAATCCATGTCTTAATTATGCATGAAGATGGATGTGACTGCTATAATATTTAACACTATCAAGTGTTGTAGAGACAGAAAGAGGCTTGGTTAAATAGTGTGGGAGCAGAGTAAGGGACCCAGGGACAACGTGCAGAAGACTCCATATTCTTCAGGGATGGGCAACAAGGACAGACCTGTGTTTTATGGGAAAACTGTGGAATTTGCATCAAGTTTTTGTGACTTTTATTTGGATTTGTTGGTTTTCATTGTACCCAGGAACATACATTACCTTTATTTATGGGTGTTTACTGATTGGCCTGGAATGTGAAGTCACAGACAGTGGGCCTTAGAAAGCATCACTACGAACAAAGCTAGTGGAGGTGATGGAATTCCAGTTGAGCTCTTTCAAATTCTGAAAGATGATGCTGTGAAAGTGCTGCACTCAATAGGTCAGCAAATTTGGAAAACTCCTCAGTGGCCACAGGACTGGAAAAGGTCAGTTTTCATTCCAATCCCAAAGAAAGGCAATGCCAAAGAATGCTCAAACTACCGCACAATTGCACTCATCTCACATGCTAGTAAAGTAATGCTCAAAATTCTCCAAGCCAGGCTTCAGCAATACGTGAACCGTGAACTTCCTCATGTTCAAGCTGGTTTTAGAAAAGGCAGAGGAACCAGAGATCAAATTGCTAACATCCGCTGGATCATGGAAAAAGCAAGAGAGTTCCAGAAAAACATCTATTTCTGCTTTATTGACTATGCCAAAGCCTCTGACTGTGTGGATCACAATAAACTGTGGAAAATTCTGAAAGAGATGGGAATACCAGACCACCTGACCTGCCTCTTGAGAAATCTGTATGCAGGTCAGGAAGCAACAGTTAGAACTGGACATGGAACAACAGACTGGTTCAATGGCTGGATGGCATCACTGACTCGATGGACATGAATCTGAGTGAACTCTGGGAGTTGGTGATGGACAGGGAGTCCTGGCATGCTGCAATTCATGGGGTTGCAAGAGTTGGACACGATTGAGCTACTGAACTAACTGAACTGATTGACCATTGGGAAAATGGTGAAGAAGGTGGATTTTGATTTTGCTGGCTTTTTATTTCTTTCTGTCCTCACTCAAGACCCCACTTTTGTGGTCCTTTATCTGTGGGTGCTTGGAACACTTAGATGGCCTCAGATGCCCTGTCTTGTAGGGAAAATTGGAGCAACCCAAGCCTAATAAATTGTTAGCACTGGCATGTATTAGCACTTATCTGAAAAGCTGAACATTTCTAAGGGAAGTAAGAAGTCAGGCTCTTAGGATCCTAAACCAGGGAATAAGATTGGAGCATCTCCTAGGGAGATTTGTGTTCATACCCTTCATCACAGGAGACTGGATAGAGGCTCCAGGAAGCCAGGGTCCCAGCATCAGCCCCAGCCAGCAGAGCACAAAGCCAGGACCTAGACCCTGTCACCCTACAAGGCGCACTCCTGGAATCTCAGAATGGAGTTTCTTCCATCATGAAAGGAAAGCTTGCTTTCAGTAGTCACTTACTCACTCAAAAATAGACGTGCTGTTTGTCAGGAAATCTACAGTGAACAGGACACTCCAGAAACTTACCTGCCAACAAATAAACCTCTTCTGATTCATAATGTTGTACAGCAGAAACTAACACAACATGGTAAAGCAATGATACCCCAATTTTTAAAAAAAATTAAAAAAATTTTCAGAGAACTTTAATATCATTAATTTAATTAATATTTTAAATTTCTCTTCCAAGTTATCATTCCACATTGAGTGAAACTGCCCTTCCCCAACTAAAACAAATCTGAAAATTAAGCATGTATTATATGCATCAGAGTAAATGATGGCAATTTCTTAATACGGTTCTTTTTACATTGAAGGATAGTTGACTTATTGTGCTAGTTTTAGGTGTACAGCAAAGTAATTCAAATATTTGTTGTTGTTCAGTTGCTAAGTCATGTCTGACTCCTTGTGACCTCATGGACTGCAGCACACGAGCCTCCCATGTCCTCCGCTATCGCCAGGACTTTGCTCAAACACATGTCCATTGAGTCAGTGATGCTACCTAACCATCTCATCCCTCTGTTGCCCCTTCTCCTTTGGCCTTCAATCTTTCTCAGCATCTGGGTCTTTTCCAGTGAGTCGGCTCTTTGCATCAGGTGGCCAAAGTATTGGAGCTTCAGCTTCAGCATCAGTCTCTCTAATGAATATTCAGGGTTGGTTTCCTTTAGGATTGACTGGTTTGATCTCCTTGTAGTCCAAGGGCTATATATATATATATCCAAATTCTTTTTAAAATTCTTTTCCATTGCAGTTCTTACAAGATATTGAATATAGTTTCCTGTGCTGTACATAGGTTCTTGTTGTTTATCTGTTTTGTATATAGTATCCTACACTCCCAATCTATCCCTTTCTCTCCATCCCTGTTGCTAACCATAAGTGTTGCTTTCTATGTCTGTGAGCCTGTTTCTGTTTTGTAAGTAAGTTCATTTGTACTATTTTTTAGATCCCACATATAAGGGATATCATATAAGCAAGTCATTTCTTCGTCACAATTATGATGAGCCTAAATCACGATTGGTGACCGTCTATTCCAAGGTGGGTGATTGGACCGCCTCCTCGAAACATCCATTCAACAGGAGGGTATTCGGCAAAACGTTCGATAAGGTTGGAGGGGGCAGGGATTTATCCTTGCCAGCCAACAGCATCCCATGTCCACATAACAAGCAAGGTACCCGATGTCCTACTGTACCGGCATCCTCACTGTGCTTTCAGAACAGGCCAGTATCCCCAGGGGTCGTTCATGACTCTGGTAGGAGTTTTCATTTTTGGTTTGTTTTCACAGCTGCTAGTGGAGAGCAAGGCTGTCTTGGTCTGTTGGCTAAATTTACCCAAATGTGCCCTGATGTCCAGTTGTCCCACTTCATCCGCCTGTCACTAGGATTTTTGAAGTGATGTGGAAAACTTGAATTCCCTCTGACATGTTTGAAATCATGGCTGATTTGTTGACATTCTCCCAGTCGTCCGGGTGGTAACTGTGACTTTCCAAAATGCACTTGTCCAAAAAGGCTGCTGTGTGAGAGGGGCAGGGACAACCACGGGGAACCCTTTGGAAGTTTTACGGAGCTGGAAAAGGGCTTTTGCTTGATTTTTCAAACAAACCCCCTCAGAAAAGAAATCCATTAGCATCCCTCCGTGCCCACATGGTTTCTCTGCTCCCCCTACCTGGCTTAGAGGGATCCTGTCTCATGCAAAACTGTGGGGCCAGAGGAAAATGAGTTCATCAGCCTGCTATTGTGGAGGTGGACGCGGAGTTTCAGTGTGTGGTTCACTGTGCCAGGCTGCTGGCTTCAACCGTGGTAAACATGAATCTCTAAGAGTAAATCTGACACAGCTGTGTCTCAAAGCAGACGCTGTGAAGTGCATGAATGCACACACACACACATACACACACTATGCAGTTTCCTAATTGAATCTAAAATGTAAGTGCTTTGCTGTTTAAAAGGACCTTGCTATCTTGATAAGAAAAACTAATGAGATGCCCTTTCTGGAGCTGGTCACACAATAGCCCTAGTGACAAGGACCCCTATCAAGAAATAAAGCAGAAGATAAATGAGATTTTTCTAATATCCATTTCACCCATTGTTCACAGGTGTCAGGCAGCACAGATTCCATTTATCATGGGGTGGTAGAGAGGAGACATGATTTTGTAAAGAAAGCCTAAATTGCCAGCGCCGTGTTTTCAGCCATAGGTAAGCCTCTTCTGTCACCTGGTAGAAAGCAAAGTGAGGCCTGGGCTTGAGGGGTGCAGGGAGGGAAGGATGTCCATAATCCTGCATTTTTACCTCCAGGCTAAGACAGTGTCCATGCAATGATTGGAAAACAAGGGAGAGAGGTTATTTCTAACTAAGGACTACATGAGTTTACTCATTAAAGTGTAACTGTGTCAAATACTTGGAATGCAAAGGGAGAAATTTCCACTTAAGATGAACACAATTTAGAATTTTCAGAGGCGACATGAAGACAAAAAGGAAAATAGTGACATTCAATTTAAGGCCCAGGAGAATTTTGGGTATAGAAAAACCTCTTGGCATTCACTTTTCTAAAATAAGGGACCCAACAAGAATCAATACTTAGATGTTGTTCCCTAAGATCCAGGAATAATAAAAGAGAGCATTAGACAAAGGGGTCAGGGTATGAGCCAGGAAAGTATTTTAAAATTCTGTGGCCGAATTTTCCAAAAATTTGCATTTACAAGGATTGTGTAATTGTCAGAAGTCTGACTGTGCAAAGTGCTCAAGTGAGATGTTGAAACACACATATGTCCTCTGCTCGCCCTCTTTAGCACTGCAGTGGACGCAGCCTTGTGATGGTTGAAACATTTTCTAATATTTTACATTTCAAGAGGACTTTCTTATCTGCAGAACTCAAAGGGCTGTGCTGGCTCCAATTCTCACAACAACCGCTGTTTACCAGCAATGCAGATGAGGAATGCCCTTGTTCTTTGAGAAGGCCAGCAGCTGCCAGGCAGGCTGAGAGGCAGTTCTTGTGCGGTGACAGCTCTGGGGTCTGATGCCCCGCCTGTCTGGGGACCACATCGTGCACCCCGGCCACTGGCTTCCTGGGGAACCAGAGTGGGGCAGGGCTCCACTGGCGCTCCTGCTTGCCCGCAGGCCCGCTGGGGAAAATGAATGATTTTTGAGCCAACCTTAATTTACTCCTCTGGGACCTTTTACTTTTCCATTTGCTACTTTTAAAGAAAGCATGCATTTTAAAAATATGTATTGCCTCTCCAAAATGCGTCTGTGTTTTCATAGTATTCGTGCCCTAAAACTTTGTAGAGATAAGCAGGTGGGGGAGGGGGTGCATTACTGTTATCTTCTAACAGATTTTCCTTTTCAAAGGAGCCAAAGAACAGGCACAAAGCATTCATTTGCATTTCAATAAACAGTTTCTCTCCCTAGTTGTTTCAGTTTTCCTATTGCTCCTTGCCAGAAAGACATCCTCAGTCAGGCTGTGACATCATGAGTTAAGGCAGGCGACCCTGCCCCACTCTGTCTGGTGGTTAACGTGAATCGTAAGGTCATCTGAGGTTGGCGTTGGAGCTTTGCGGGAAAAATGAGTCTGAGTAGGATGGTTGGTGTGACCCGTCGGAAGCTCCTTTCACGCTATGGCTATAGTGACAAGAGATAGCCAATCTCTGCGGGAAAGGAAGGAACATTTGGCTGAGATAACAAACAGAAGGACCACCTTGCTGCTAAGGCAATGGGAGCCGCCCCTTTCTGCTCCTCAGTCCTGAAGCTGCTGACTTCCTGGTTTCTTCTGTATTCCTGGATGGTCTTGATGGACTATTAAATAAATGAAGGGCTCAATCATTTACAGGTCTGTACAAGGCACTCAACATCAGAAATAAAAGCAGGGTCCTTCCTCTCATGAGTTTATGATCTAGTTTGAAAGCTTTTATTAAAATAAACCGTGTGAAAAATGGCTTGACATTTTGGGAGAATAAGGAGGATATATTTGGGAGAATAAGGGAGAATCAGGAGGGAGACTTACAGACCTAGGGTTACCAAGTTGAACTTTGATATTATTTTTGCCCATTTTTATCTAAAAATGGTAACAGGGGTTGAGGTGAGGGATATAAGAGAGAAAACCTAGATAATGAGAAATGTGTCTTAATAACTCTAGCATTATACCAGTGGGGAGAAGGACGTCTTAATATTAACGTAAACTCTGGGAGTTGGTGATGGACAGGGAGGCCGCGTGTGCTGCAGTCCATGGGGTCGCAAAGAGTCGGACACGACTGAATGACTGAACTGAACTGAACTGATTAATGTCTTCACATTATTATCTAGACACTGTGCAAAGTATAGACATATATTTCAAAGTTTACTTCCTAGTAACAGGGTGACAAAATACTATATTATTTCCATTCAACAGATGAAGAAACTGAGGTTAAATAATTTGTCTAAGGTCGCACTAGGAAGTAGAGTTATATAATCTAAACCTTGGTTTGTTTACAAAACTTATACTTGTTCCCACTACTCTACACTTCCTTCCTGATAAAAATATTATTAGTGTTGTTAATGAGCTCAGACTATGGGAAGCTGGTGAAATTTTATATTTATCCAGGATGTCTAGTAAGATATGACTATGATTGATGTTCCACAAGTTCTCCACAACATAGTTTTTACTCTGTTTGGAGATTTTTAAACTTTTCTTTTTCTTTAAGCAAGGTCTATCATATTCATGTAATTGACTTCTTGCCAGTTGGAATCTCTTTGTTCCTCAAAGACAAGTAGGTGGACTGGGTGGCAAGCAAACTGTGGAAGAAAAAAAAGATGACCTTTAGGTGGGCTCTCCTTTGCCGTCATTGGGCCAATACACTTAGGTAATGAAAAGCAGGGGTAGAGGGAAAATAAAGTCAAGGATTTTGTAACATGCTAAGTGAATTAAACATATTTCTTCCTTCCTTCCTTCTCTCTTTCCTTCCTTTCATTTTTAGAAAATTACACAAGAATGATAGCAAGATGCTTTGATTTATCTGCCAAATTCATCCTGCAGTTATTTATTAGTGCCTACTCAGTTGGTCTTGGAAATTCAGAGTGACAACAATAATTCCTGCACCTAAGAAACTCATAGGACTACAAACTATCACAGCATCACGTGATGCTTGCCATGGGTGAGGAGATAGAGATTTCTATAAAAATGCAGAGGAGAGGCCCAAGTCTCTCATAAATTTGGTACAGGGGAGGGTGATAGTCAGAAAACTTACTACAGGGGCCTGCGAGATTTGGGTCAAGAAGGAGGTGGGACCCGAGAGAAGGCATCCTGGGCAGAGGGGACAACAGTATGAACATATGTAGACAGATGATTCATCGGTACTATCTTTTTAGATTCCATACATATGAGTTAATACACGATATTTGTTTTTCTCTTTGTCCCATGGAGCTCAAACCCAGTGTTCTGTGACAATCTAGAAGGGGGGGATGGGGTGGGAGATGGGAAGGAGGCTCAAGAAGGAGGGGACATGTGTTGACTTTTGGCTGATTAATGGTGACGTATTAACCAACACAGAAACCAACACAATACTGTAAAATAATCATCTTCCAATTAAAAATGAATGAATTAAAAAAGGCAGATAGATAAAATATCGTCACAGAATTAAAAAACAATTTAGCCAAGCATTGACTAAACACCTGATATGGTCAAAATATTTCTAGAGACACAAAGATACAAAGATTGGCTAAGGTCTCCCTTCTTTGCATGCTTAATCTCTCATGAAAGAAAGATACACACCTAATTGCATAAGTAAAAATAAATAAAGGCATAATGAAAACAGAATAAAACTGGGATGGAAATAATACTCTAAGAGTGCAAAAGGAGGGGTAGTTAATTAATGGAGTGGAAAGGCTTTTTGGAGGAGATGATATGTAAAATGGGCCTTCAACAATGAGCAAGCTTTGGTCAACAGACAAAAAGGAGGCAGAAGGCATCACAGGTAGCAAGAACAAGGAGCTCAAAGACAGAAGGTGTGGACTGTTCTGAGGATGAGCCGCGTTCTGGTGGACTAGAACTTGGCATCCACAGGGCTTCAGTGGCAAAGAATCTACCTGCCAAGCAGGAGACTCAGGTCCCATCCAGGGTTGGGAAGATTCCCTAGAGAAGGAAACGGCAACCCACTCCAGTATTCTTGCCTGGGAAATCCCAGGGAAAAGAGGAGCCTGGCAGGCTACAGCCCATAGTGGTGAACATGACTGAGGAACTAAACAACAACAGCAACAACACCAGGGCAATTAAGATCCAGCTATTCTAAAGATTTTTGCTACTTAAATTTTGGACAAGGTCAAAGTGGAAATGAGAAATATAAAAAAGAGTGAACTCACTATTTGCATAAATACTCTGTGAAAATAAATATCTCCTCTGACATTTATAAAAGTCCATACATATTTTTCAGTTTACCTGCCTCCTGAGAAACCTGTATGCAGTTCAAGAAGCAACAGTTAGAACCAGATATGGAACAACAGACTGGTTCAATATTGGGAAAGGAATGCATCAACGCTGTATGTTGTCACCTTGCTTATTTAACTTACATGCAGAGTACATCATGCAAAATGCCAGGCTGGAGGAAGCACAAAATGGAATTAAGATCCCTGGGAGAAATATCAACAACCACATATATGCAGATGACACCGCCCTTATGGAAGAAAGTGAAGAACTAAAGAGCCTCTTGAAAGTGAAAGAGGAGAGTGAAAAAGTTGGCTTAAAGCTCAACATTCAGAAAACTAAGATCATGGCATCTGGTCCCATCATTTCATGGCAAATTGATGGGAAAACAGTGGAAACAGTGTCAGATTTTATTTCTGGGGGCTCCAAAATCACTGCAGATATTGACTGCAGCCATGAAATTAAAAGGTGTTTGCTCCTTGGAAGAAAAGTTATACCAACCTAGACTGCATATTAAAAAGCAGAGACATTACTTTGTCAACAAAGGTCCATCTAGTCAAGGCTATGGTTTCTCTAGTAGTCATGTATGGATGTGAGAGTTGGACTGTAAAGAAAGCTGAGTGCCGAAGAATGAATGCTTTTGAACTGTGGTGTTGGAGAAGACTCTTGAGAGTCCCTTGGACTGCAAGGAGATCCAACCAGTCCATCCTAAAGGAAATCAGTCCTGAATATTCATTGGACGGACTGAGGCTCAAGCTGAAGCTCTAATACTTTCCCCAGTTGATGTGAAGAGCCAACTCATTGGAAAAGACCGTGATGCTGGGGAAATTGAGGGCAGGAGGAGAAGGGGACAACAGAGGACAACATGGTTGGATGGCATCACTGACTCAATGGGCATGAGTTTGAGCAAACTCTGGGAGATGGTGATGGACAGGGAAGCCTGGTGTGCTGCAGTCCACGGGGTCATAAAGAATTGGACATGACTGAGTGACTGAATGTTTAATTAAAAAATAGAAACGTTTGCAAAAAGGCAGAAGCCCTGTAAATTGCAACCACCATTTCAATATCCAAAGAGGGAGCTCTCAAGAGATATATAGCAATTTGTGACATAGTCCAGATTGGAAAATACTTTTTTGTCATAATTAACAGGACCATATGCCACAAGCTGATGGTATTATTAGCTAGTAAGAATATTCAAGACACTTAGGGTATTCAATTACTTAGAAAGAATTTCATAATGTCCATGTTAATCGCACAATTGAACATTTTTATAGGGTATGTCTTGGTTTGTTTCCTTATGTTCAAAAGGTGGTAGCCAGAGTTGGATATTAAAGCTATCTTTTGGATTTTTTTTTTTTTTTTTTCAAAAGAAAAAACAAATCCAAGAGACAAATAAAAACTTAGAGGAAGAAATGTTAATTATATGTATGTGATAATTCAGGCTCTGGAGGTGAAAAAACAGGGTCTCAACAGTTCATGCGTACTTAGTCATTCAGTCTTGTCCAGCTCTTTGTGGCCCCATAGACTGTAGCCTGCCAGGCTCCTATGTTCATGGGATTTCCCAGGCAAGAATATGGAGTGGGTTGTTATTTCCTCCTCCAGGGGATCTTTCTACCCAGGGATCAAACCAGCATTTCCTGTGTCTCCTGCATTGGCAGACATATTCTTTACCACTTGGGAAGTGAGTTCAGGGTCTCCCTAATTGTGGGAATAGCAAAACTCCATATTTGTTGAGTTTCATACTGGGATTTTTACTTTGCTAGTAAGGGTGAGGTTGAAAAGTTTAAGAAGAAAGTAGCATTTGACTTCAATTTACATATAAACCAGCTCTTCGTGGTTTTGAGGAAAGTTTTGCTTTTGGAGAAACCATTTGCTCCAGAAAGAGTGGAGAATTTGCTCCTTTGCCGGTAGGTCTTGACTTACCCTGGGACAGATGATACAATTAGACACCTGTATTCTTCATCACACACTCCTAATAGCGACTTCTTTAGTGTGTACTTACTTTCAGAACGTTATGTGTCATAACAGTATTGCTGCTGCTGCTGCTGCTAAGTCACTTCAGTCGTGTCCGACTCTGTGCGACCCCACAGACAGCAGCCCACGAGACTCCCCCATCTCTGGGATTCTCCAGGCAAGAACACTGGAGTGGGTTGCCATTTCCTTCTCCAATGCATGAAAGTGAAAAGTGAAAGTGAAGTCGCTCAGTTCTGTTCGAGTCTTAGTGACCCCATGGACTGTAGCCCACCAGGCTCCTCCACCCATGGGATTTTCCAGGCAAGAATACTGGAGTGGGGTGCCATTGCCTTCTCAGATAACAGTATTGGGTGCCCTTCAGATTGAGGTGGATGCAGTGACTACTCATGCCAAGATAGGCATTTCAGTAAAATGTTTCTTTTCCATTAATGACTGGAGCTAATCTTATTCATGATATGCATGACCTTCCAGTAGATACTGTACAGAATACTTTACACTCCCAAACTCTTATTACACCACAATATGATAATTTCCCCTCATTTATAAATGCATAGACAGATGGATCAGTGAAAAATAGATTTATGTAGGATTCTGCTAATGAATGAAGCCTTTGGTGGTCAGATTATAGGCTTGGAGTAGAGGATACTTAAAGGAGAACTTCAGACACAGAAGCCAAGATGATCCAGGGATCTATGGATTTATAGAATGCTGGGCCCTTTAGTAATCTGGTGTCAATAATATCATATGCTTACATTAAGTTATAGAAACAAAAGAAAGTGGCATCCTGGTGGTATCTTACTCTGTGTGCCAGAAAGTCACTGGCAACTTTGCTTACAATATTTAAAGATACTCCATTTTATCCATATCGTGCTCTTGATTAAACTTGAGAAACTGAGTATTTCTCAAGATTCTGTGTGTGATGAACTATTTATCAATTGGACTAAAGGGGAAGCCATACATAAGGATCTTATGATTTTTCTTTTCTTCTTAAAGAAGTACAATTTCTAAGTATTACGAAACCTTATAAATAGGATGCTTATTTTCAGGACCTCAGAAATTCTACTTGACCCCTATTCAGGCCATGGAATTTAATGGGGCTGCAACAAAGAGACTTCTGATGCAAAAGACCAAGAAGGACCAGGGAGGGTCTATTCAGGTTAATTTGTGCAGAGCAGAGAATCCACGACGAATTCAAAGCATCTTGATTCAATTCAGTTGTTCAGCTGAAAGGTGAATTCAGAATGTCTCAGATAATAGTTGTGATCACATGCCCACTGAGTAATGGGATAGTTTTACCAGTTACCTTTGCTGGGCATTTTGCACAAAGAAGTGATAAAATATCAGGGTTCTGAAAGCAGTATGTTCTTTGATTTAGGTGTGATGGCTACCAGGTTCTTCTCTGACCACCAGTTAGCACAGCCAGTGCTCATGTAGAATGTCTCCTCCTGCTCTGAGAAACACATAAGCCCAACTCTGATGGCTACAGAACGTATCTTTTCTGGGGTGCTAAGGTGGATAGTACCATGCTGGGGAATCTGTGCTGCTTGGATGGGGTTTCCAGTCCAGTCCTCACTGGATAAATACGTGATCTTCATCTGAATGCCTCTGTGCCTGGGATTCTGGGAAATTATGTTTTGAAGGAACATCGTAAATCTCTATAGGATGCAGACTGTACTTCAACATTCATAGCTTTCCTTCAATAACTTACTAGGAGTTAGGATTAAGTGGGCCAGGGCACTGGGATATAATGCAAGTGCAACTGCCTACGAGTTGACTATTGGACACCTCTGCGTCCCAGAGGGGTGCATCTACACAATTATCATAATATCTGACACACTTCCTATCTGGAAAAATGTTTTGATTTGTAGATTTTATTTATGCATTTCGCCTATATAACCTCTGGGAGAAAATACATTTCCAAACTTATATACTAATATGAAAATAGCCTTATTTCTCTTTATCCTAATAGTTGCATTGCCCCATATGCAAATGTCTCATTAGTCTCGGTTTTTGGAATTTGGTGAAGCAGGCACCTTCATGGTTTCTCTTACAGATTATCTTCGCATAGAACGTCTTTTTGACAGTAGACTGACTTAAATTATTCACCCCATGATATTAGGGTAAAGACTCTCAAAAACAGAGATTTCCATTTTCTCACAAAGAAGAAGGAAACTGACTATTGGGCATGTATCTAACAGATTACTGCTAGTGGCCTTGGACATGACTTTGATGTTGGTGCTTCATGATGGTAGGAGAGAATGAGGATGCCACGTTTCCAGAGCATTTTTTTTTCTATTTAAATTGTCCCATGCAGTAAACACAATTATTGTAACATAGCTCACTGACTTCCTCTGAACTGATATATTCTGTGCTAGCATGGGGCTATTAACATAACAGAAATGTTATCTGATTTTATTGCTGAACTCAAGGCTACTTTAAAAAGTAGAAAGAAAAATGTTAATATATGCACCAGAAGGTATTTTAAACAAATATCTGTCATATATAGTTAAACGTGTGCTTCCCTGGTGTTAATTATGGCACAATCAGAAGAGAAGAGAGAGGAAGGTATTTATTGCAGGTTGAAAAGCCAAATACTAGCTCTGTTACAATGTAAGTCAAGTGAAGTAGCAATTACATGTTGTGTTGATCATGCAGAGAATTTTTAAAAACAGATATTTTCTTGTGTATATATTATTGATCAGAAGGGAATAATTTAAATAAAAAACTCTGACTAATTGGCCGTTAAGATGATACTTTGGGAGCATTAGAAATTCATTCCTTTAGGTTCTTTTATATTTCTTATGTGAAAAAGATTTCTCCTCAATAATTTTTTCTTTAGCAGATTTGTCACAATATACTTCTGTTTAGATGGACTCAAATGGGTTTGGGGAAGAAGGAAAGTTTTTCCAAAAACATAATAGACCTTTTAAGAAGACATGAATTATTAGAAATTATGTTATCCTAGTCACCATTTCAACCAGTAGGAAGGATTTGCTGGTCTCAGGGTGGTATGTGTTTACTAATCAAGTAATTACCTTGTTTTGGGATAGACTTTGATGACAATCTAAAAATCTTTCCGTAGGTATGTAGTATTGCTCCTCTCCTATGCCAACATTTTTTATTTTGCTCATTAGAGACAACTCGAATATGTGTACTTTTGATGTAATGGCTTTTGAGGCCAGCAGATGGAGAAGGCAAAGATATATATATTTATATACATAAGTTCATTCCCCTTCTACACAAACCTTAAGGAAAAAAAAGATTTTATATAACACACAGTGCTTTAAAGAAGAAAATCTCTCTCCTCCTCTCAGAGGTACAGAGTTAATCTAGAATTAAAGGGATAAACCATGCAAGGAAAGCTTGAAGAGATAAACCCTACAGTGGATCAGATTAGAATGTGGCATAGCCTCATGCAAGAAACACTGATAAACTGATACATGGGACCTTACACAGAGAAAGGGACAAGGGCTTGGAATCACTCCTAAAATATGTTTGAGAACTGGGCTTCAATAATGTTTCCTTTTAGCAAGATTTAAAATGATGTTTTGAATTATTCACAAGTACGTTTTTTAACTTTCAGGGTGATAAATAAACCAAAGAGCTAATTCTGCTGGGGGCCACTGGAAAAGCTATTTGCTAACTGGGTCCAGGGAATTAAGGGAGAAGGCACATTGTATTGTATTCAAATCGCCTCTACTTCCTGGGACATAAGAGGATTAACCTTCCTTGCCCCTTGGATGAGTATAATGTTTCACTTGGCTTTGAACAATGATATGTAAGCAGAAGTGATACACAGGCCTACTGGGTTTAATTGCCAATAGCCCACTCTTTGTCTCTCTCTTCAGCATGGTATCCATGGAAACAAGTGCTAGTGTCAAAGTGCTATGAGGGTCATGCCACCTGGGGTGCTGAGCCACACATGGAGCACTGCTGTCCTGGAGAATCACCTGGACCCCCAGCAGGCTTTGGCTGGGCCGGAAAAAGACTTTGGTTGTGCTAAACCTCTAAGAATGTGGGGATGTTCAGCGATGCAGCATAGCCTACCTTATCCCCACTAACAGAAGCTAATGTTAGTAATGAATATTTGCAGTTGATATGTTACTTACACACAAAACACAGAGAGTCAGCTGACAAAATTCTACAAACAGTATAATTCAGTAAGCGGTCTGGTGAAAAATTAATATACAAAGTGAATAGCCATAGATATAAAAGTATGGTAGAAGAATGCTTTCTGTTCACAGTCACATCCCAAAATTCAGAACATAGCCAGGGATGAAATTAATGAGACATGTATAGTATATATAAAGAAAATGTAAAGACATTACTAAAGAACTCAAAAAAAAAAAAAAAAA